>VOQK01017227.1:2409-18141 GCA_015052645.1 Benitochromis conjunctus
TTACTCTGAAGTGTTGCATTTGTCTCAGATTTATGGGTCTGTCATTGATCAACGCAGAGAGATGTTGTAATTTATAACAATCAGCACTGTAAAACACAATCACTTCCTTTTTCTCTCAGCTAACAATGCTGCGGTGCAGATTTATGGAGAGGAGCAGGTGCTGTTGCTGACCTGTGAGGACGACAATGAGTTAATCCCTCCGTGCAATGCAGGCTGGGCAAGTCGGTGCCCAGTGGAGTGGACCGGCTGTTGTTTGGCAAACAGCGCCTCGGCTCGTTTGATGATGTCACCCAAGCGGTAGATAAAGCCCTCCTTCTCTGATGGCAAGATGAACTCGTTATGCACCTAGATGGCAAAAGGACCATGGAGAATGTATTCAGATGCTTCACTTAGTCAAATTCAAAGGTACCACAAGGTTATGAATAGAAACAGCTAGAGTTTCTCGCCAGCAGCTCGGCAGATAGTGCAGAGTAAGGTTCTTTGGAGCTGCAGCCAAAAACCCCCCCCAACATTTAAAATAAATTATAACAAATTTGGATCATTTTTTATTTTTTTCACAGACTCAGGCATAGACTGTATATCAAAGATGGTTGTGGCCACTGTGACATCACCTATTAGTTTGTGAAGTCTCATTTTCTTGAGTTGCCATCAACAACTCAGATGTTTTAAATCAGATATTTCAGTTCTGACATATAATCAATACAATTTGTATAAAACCTAAAATGAAATTTAGCCTTCTTGGTCTAGAAGATGGTGTAAAAAATATGTTTTGTCTTTATTCATTATTAAAATTGTGTTTTTAAGTAGTTTTAAGTGGAGGGGATTTTATTTAATTCATATAAAACAACTTAATTTTTTATTCTGTAGTGGTCTGTGTAATGGTATGACTTTTATATAGTAATTAGATCTGCAACATTTACTGATGACAGCTGTTTAGTTAAAGTGCCAAAATGTATTAATTCAAAGAAATAAAGTATAAAATATTTTTAACCTGTAATACAATAGATCTGTCACTATAGTACACTAGTGCTTGTTTATTTTGTGGGTCTACAAAATCCACAACGTAGCAGATACTTAGAGGAGTTTTGCATATTCATGCATTTTTCAGTGTGTCTGAATTGTGGGCTGGGGCGTAGCATCGTTTCCTGACAGCATGGCATAATTCAGCTCATTTAAATCCTTCTTCTGAGAACCACTGTGCTGTTGTGATGCCAAGTGCCCCTGCTTTGCCAAGATGCAATAAACAAAAGCCTAGTGTGTTTTTAGAGTGAAAAAACTGCACACCCAGTGAACAAAAAGTGCTGCTGCACATGCTGCCTCATCGCACCTTCATGTGAGGTTCAGTTCCCCAAAAAGAACTCCCACTTTCATCATTAACCCTCAGTTTTTCCCCTACCCCTTAAGTGGGGATTTTTGACTTTAGTCTATAGGTCTGTAATGACTCAGTCACTGGTATGCTAGCAAAGATCAAGCAGTTAAAATGCTAAAATGTAAATTTTTCAAGTAAATGAATGATGAGCTTTCTTTAATTTGCGAACATATTTGATCCAATTTGAATGAAGTATAATTAACATTTAAAATTTCAGATGGTCTCAATTACTAGGTTAAAATCTTGTTTAACAAAGCGTGATCTTGATTTTTGCAAATATATTCTCACTTAGCATAAATAGACGAGTGTGCAGTGCCCAGTGTTTCCTCAGTCAGATCCAATCCTAGCTCATAATGCTCACGTAAGACAAATAACCAAGATGGCAAAGGCCAGCATGTCAAACACAAGGCTTCAAAACAGTAGCCAACAAAATACAAATGGCTACTTTGGTCTTTTTAACAAGCATTAGCTGCCCAATAAAGGTCACACTAAAGAAAGTACTATCTGAAGGTTTTAGCAAAAATTGAGACTGGTCAGACCAGGAAACCTTTTTTTCCATCTTGCACTGTCCAACTTTGGGGATGTAAATTGTAGCCTCTGTTTCCTGTTCTTAGCCAACAGGCTAGTACTGGCACCCGGTGTGGTCTTCTGCTACATCCAGAGATGCTCTTCTGCAGACCTCAGATGTAACAAGGTATGCAGAAGAGTCTGCATTTTTCCTGTTTTTCAGACTATCCTCCATAAACTCTAGGGATGTTTGTGTGGGAAAATCCCAGTAGATCAGCAGTTCCTGAAATACTCAGACCAGCCAATATAGTATCAAACACCACACCACATTCAAAATGACTGAAATCACCTTTCTTTGACATTCTGATGCTCAGTTTGAATTTCAGCAGATCGTCTTGACCATATTTACGTGCCTAAATGCAATGATTTTCTGCCATGTGATGAGTTGACTAAAGAAAAATATTGCTGTATAAACATAATAAAGCAAAAAAACCCCCAAAAACCAACTAATAAAAACAAGATAAATTTAACAAAAAATGACCTTTTGATAATTTTATATATAGTGACTAAGCACAAATAATGGCTCACCATGACAGCAGCAATGTCTTCTGGGTTATCTCCATCCAGGTCGAACTTGAAGGTCACCATCTTGTCATTGTGCGTCTGCAGCTGACACTCCACTACTCGGTCCACTTTATCAGAGAGCTGATGGAGACAGAGAGGATCAATAGTGATGACACGTCTAAATGAAGGAGTAACAACATGTTTGTGCACATGTATGAGAGTCTACTGTAGCAGACTGTTTAGGCACATGTGGTTATCCATGATGTGTTTGTCTCTGCAGCCAATCCAAACAGGCTCATTAAACGACCACAGAATGTCCTGATCAGAAAAGCAATGCACTGCGGTCGCTGGGGGAAGAGCAGCATTGCTACTGATAACATTACATAACTAGGGTGGTGCCTCACCACTCACTCATAAATAAATGTCCTCCGCTAATTCAGTTCAGGCCAGTCTGATTTATTTGTTTATTATATGCAGGAAAAAAAGGATTTGCTGTGCTGTAATTAAACCAAACATTTGATTTATTGTACCCCGATGATGCGAAGCCTCGAGCGCGCCCTCCTCCTGAACAGCTTCGCAGCCGTTCGTCTCGCGACCGATTTCTCGTTCTTCTCCGATAGGCCCTCGTAGCCGTCGCTCAGGCTTGAAGTCACATCAGACGCGTAGCTGCAAAAAATGATAGGAGTTAGAAAACACACCCTAAGAAACCACTGATAAATTCCTTGTAAAGCAATTTTAAAGCCAATTCATCATCTAGAACAAAAGTAGAGATGTGAATATCCACAAGGGCTGATTATGTTGGCACATAGTAATAAACACTCTGAAGTGTCAAAGAAAGGCTTGATGTGTTACAGTGGCATGTCTCTGGGGTATAAACAGTTAATTTAATGTCTCTCAGAAGCCTGTTAGGAGGCTACAAGAAGCTGGTGTTCATCCAGGGAAAGCAACGTGTCAGTGTGATCTGTAGCATTTATACAATCAAGGAGTGTTAGGTTTCAGAGAACTGCAGAACATTCAGCGTATTTTATAAAAAGGTTTGGTTCAGCTAATTGCATCTCATGGGCCTTTTTTTGGACCACTGTGGTAACAGACCCCCCCCTCCATCCACCTCCCCAGCACAGGCTGCAAACATTTACAAGCCTCCTGGCTGGCAGCACCCACCAGTCCCTATTTAAAAACCTCCACCTCACAGGTAACTTTAGTTCACCTTCAGACACTGAGTACACAGAAATCAGACAGAAACAGGCGAACATCTGTGGTGATACTGCAAACGATTGTTTTCTTTGTTATTTGTGACACGCAGTTTGGGTCATCAGTTATCGAGGGCTTTTCTCAGAAGAATTAAGCAAGTGGGAGTGTGTTTTGGATGCTAAACAGTGCATGACCAGGCTGTTGCAAAACATGACAATCAATCCCCTCTTGATGTTTGCTTCAATTTTTAGTAGACATGTTAGATACAGGCTGTTCCTTGCTAATCGAAAAAGGGAACTAAGATGGCCATGAAAGAGCCTGATAATCACTTTATTTATCCTAAAAAGAGCTTTGATGAATTGGAAGATGATATAATTTGTATTAAATATATTACGTTCAAAATAGAATTGCAACTTTAGATCAAATTTGTGTATTTTGAAGTGTGTTAAGTCACGAAAACAGCATTTTTCTCATATTCTATAGCATAAAAATTAAAAAAACCCAAATAGATATGTCATCCTCTTAAAGCGTTATATCCAAGGTGAACATCCCCCACAACACTTGCACGCACAAACACATTGTGCACATCCATTGTCTGCCCTTGTGCTGATAAAAAAAAACCTGACATCACTAATATCCCACCAGCATAGAAAACAAGGCTTTTGCAACATGTGACACCCAGTCAAACACAGAAATCTTCTGCGTCTCTGCAATAAAAAACCCAGCAGTGTCTGTCTATTGCCTCAAGCCTGAAACCCCACAGGAGTGGAGGAGGAAGAGATCCAAAGAAAAGACATTTCTACAAGATTCCCATTGATTTTCAGGTTTCTTACTTAAATTAGGCAGGAATAGTTAGACTCTATTGTTCCTTTCAAAGCAAATAAAAAAGGGCAGAGTGAAGAGGACAGAAAGGCAGATTTACCTGTCCACGGGGGAGTTGAAGCCACTCGTAGGCCTTGAATTGCCATGTTCTATGTTGTTGGAGACAGCAATACTCTGGTGAATAGAAAACAGGAATGTGGTAAGACAAACATGGAAAAAGACTGTGTTCATTTTCTTTGCAGTTAGACGTTAGATGTGGAAAGTACTCTTTTTTTTAAAAACAGTTATCTCAATGCTAATGGCTACATTTTTATAATTTTTGGCTCTACATTTTAACTTGTAAAATATTGATTTTATGACTATATAAATGCAAAATTTGGAGGAAATTTGATTAGTCAGAAAAAGTGATATTTATGCACCAAATACTGGAAAAAGATGGTCACAGCTTCTTTTCAACTCTGATTTAAAATGAACATGATATTAGAAAAATTACTATCCAATGAGACTGAGGCACATTTGAATATGCTGTAAGTAAAACTGCTAGCATGTCTGTAAACTCTTGGTCTACCTAAAACTCTATTTATTCAGCTACATGACCCAAAAATTGTATCTTGCACCAGATAACTATAAAACAAAATTTAGTCAGCATCTATATGTAATATGTTCATCCTCTGGGCCCTCCAACCGGTAGCTGCAGATAGCTGCCCCTCCCTGAGCCTGGTTCTGTTAGAGGTTTCTTCCTGTTAAAAGTGAGGTTTTTCTTCCCACTGTCACCAAGTGCTTGATCCTAAATCTTACAGTTGGGATTTCTTTCCAATATTGTACGGTCTTTATCTTACAATATAAAGCACCTTGAGCTGATTGTTGTGAATTGCCACTATATAAATAAAACCGAATTGGATCGAACTCATTTAATAAAAATGTTTTGCTTTGTTGGTAAGTGGTCAATGATTGACACATCTATTTATAAAGTGACACTTTAACACGAGGTTTAAATTTACAGTAAATCACCAAGCAAATTTTACAGTTTAGTAATGAAAACTCTCATCAAGATACTGAAAAAACAAACAAACAAACAAACAAACAAACTCAACTATAGTTCCTTATTTAAAGCTATTCTTAAAAGGTTTGTGTTGCCCTTTAATTTTTTATTTAAATTATGTGCCAGCCCTGGATTGGCGAGATAAATGAAAAAGGCGGGCTTGTAAAGTCTTCAAAATCATCCTCCCCTTTCTCCTTTTATAACAAGCTCTTTATTGAAACCACTCACCGAGGGGAAGCGGAGGGAGACACCGTTTACAGCAGGGGAGTTGGGGTGCATGGTGGGAGAGTTCGCAGGCATGCCGACGTTGCCGGCCTCCAGCGGATCCTGAAGACCAGAGGGGCTCAGATAGCCGTCCGTCTCGCAGTCAGCTGTTTCAACAAAGAACATTAGCACATAACCCGCTGTGGCCTAAAAAACTGACACAATCTGTACTCTGTGCATTCTCGCACACACCTCTAATGACCCCAGCCTGAGATACACAAAGCACATAAACAGGAAAAATCTGAAGGGCTTCACTGTGGGTTAGATTTGCTCTGGATACATTTAAATGAGATCAGATGGATACACGAGGCTGTCTCTAAAACAGGAATAAAAAGCTGAAAAACATTGAGCACAGCACATGTGCACACCATGGAATAAGACCTACAGGGTCTGAATAATTCAGTTAACCACAGTTTCACTTTTCTCTGCATTTCTCCCACGTGCGTTGGGATCTGAAAAGCCTTGTGTTAAGCGCACATGTGCAGCTAATGCAGTTAAAAACATGTTTCTGGAGTTCAAGAACAGCAAACAAAAGAATTTTAACAAAAATTTAAATTTGATGTACTTTACTTGAGTATTTTTTCTACTTCATACTTGTACTACATAGTAATTCAGAGGTGACAGAGTTTGCATTAATCCTGCATATTGCACAGTGCACTGTTGCAGTGTAATGCATCTCGTGGACATGCAAACATTTAACTTTTCGTGGTATATGGATGTGATATCGGGCAGCTTACAGTTAGCAGAAGACAGGCTGTTGTGGCGAACATGAAAGTGCTGGTCGGCCTCGGGCTCCTCCGGCTCTGCAGGGTAGTGGGTGCTGACGCCAGAGTCCACAGAGCTGGTGACGGGGGAGAAAACTGGGGCCAGTGGTGTCAATGGTGTGAAAGGTGTCAGGGGTGTCAGAGGTGTCAAAGGTGTCAGAGGTGAGATGGGGGAATCTGCTGCAACAACATCGTTGACCTTGGGCGAAGCCGGCTGGTGCTCTGGTTCTTCTTCTATGGCTTCTTGCGCCTGCTTCTTCTTCCTCTCCTCGGCCTGTCGCCTCAGTTTCTCTCTCTGACGCTTGATGATCGTCACTCTGTCGCGTATGGCCTTCGCTACTAGTTTGAAGTCTGCTTCACACACAAAGCCAAGCACAACCTGCACAACAGCACAGAGAAATGGTCAGGGTACAACATGCATATGAGTGCTAATACAGCTCTGTTGCATTTAATGACCCATTTATGCAAGTTGTGACATTATTTCAGAGGTTTTATAAACAGTCAAAGTCGGTGGTGTATTTTATTTTTTACAGAAAGAAAACACATAGGCTTCATTCATTTGACAATCTGGCATCTTTTACAGCCTCCCGTGACATCCAGTTGAGCAGAGTGGGACACTCAGTCCGTAACAAGCTCTCAACACATAGTCAGATTACAGCAGATCAGCCTGGCACGATGTCCCCTGCTGATACCAAATTTGATCTTGATGAAAACTGCCACAAAAAGGTAAACAAGTAAGGAATTGTATCTCGTATTCTCATTAAAAGTGACCTTTACGGAGGACATAAGGTTTTGTAATAAGTGTAGGAGCCATTATATTATTAAAGACGTGATTACGGCTGCTTCCTCGGACGTCTTCTCGCATTTCGAACCACTAATAATTAAATGGTGAGCTGTGACCTTAACACAGTACACAAGGTGTTCTCCTTAGGAGCCGCAGTGGATGTAACAGCAGAAACATTAAAAGACCCACAATGATGTTGAGGTGCATGTGCTTTCACTGTTAGGGTTAAGAGAAAAACCCCATATAACTCTAATTAAATTGAACCTATTAAGCTTTTCCTAATTTTCTGTCACATTTATCCTGCTACAGTTCAGGATTATCATGTTAAACATGACCAAGCTTTAAATAATGAGGCCAGAATATGTACATGTGATCCCTGTGAGCCAACTAGTCAAGCCTTCAGACAGCCTTCACCCCAAATCCACTGAACGACTACCCTGAGGTACCCCTGAGCAAGGTACCATCTCTACACACTGCTCCCGGGCGCTGGATTAGTGGCTGCCCACTGCTTCACTGAGTGAATGGGTTAAATGCAGAGACCACATGGAAGTTGCCCCCTAAACTGGCCTCTATCTGCTGATCAGGAATCAGTTACTCCATTTCCTCACTAACATCTGTTACAAACTGGGTCAGTAAAGCAGCAAATATTGACCTCACCAGATCCTGTCTTCACGTGCCAACCTACCATTTCCTGAGCCACCTCCTCAGGCACGTCTTTGTAGAGCTCGAAGAGGAACTCAATAGCGTTGTTGTCCTTGTACTTCCCATGGAGCTTCTTGGTGTCGTCCATGCGCAGCCACAGCTTCAGGCCTGACTTCACCATGTCATCCTCCTCTGCCAACTCCACATGTACGCCATTGTTTTCCTGGAAGAAGGGGTGATCCAGAAGGTCCTGAATGGTGTACCTATAGAGAGAAAGTCATTTGTTTTACTGCATTTAGAGTTGCTATTGCAAGGCTATTTCTCATAACATCACGCTTCAACTTTTGTGACAATAAAAGAGATGTTATTCCCATGAAATTAAATCAATAGTATGCTTCCTTTAGGTGTTGTATGTGCATAAATGCTATAAAGGGGGCAATTGTCGTCACTACCATCATAATGGCATCATAATAATCATGCACTATGAATTTTTGGGGGGGGCATAGAAATGGGATGTTATTATTGTGAAATAACTGATACAATGCTTTTATAAGGTCTTATAGGGACTTGGTAATTTTAGCCTTTTGCTAACAACATGATGTCATGTAAGAGCCTTCAGGGGTCTAAGATGACCTGTGTGCCAAGTTTAGTTGTTCAACTACTGATGGTCTATGAGGAGTTTGTGAACAAAGCAACAAACAGAGATTTTGTGTAATATAAAAGATTTTAACTTCAGACATATCAGTCCACTTAATTCACTGATTACAGCACACTAGATCATTCGTGGCTGTGTGTTTACGAGATTAAGTGTGACTCGGCACTGAGCATGAATTGGAGTACAAACAGCCCACACTGCAGCTGCGTGATCTAAATGTGCTGAAAAAATAGCAGCTTTTGTGCTTGAAACAGTCGAGGAGACATGACTAAAATACCCATCAAAATTAAATTTAACAGTGCTTTTCAAACTGTGGGGGAATTGCCACTTCAGGTGGCTATCTGGAGGCTGGGATATACAAATAAGAATTCTTTAAAAAAAAAAAAGGTTTATGATGTGATTGCATGAACATTTTTTTTTGAGAACCACAGGTTATGACTTTTTAAGGCTTTTTAAAGTCCTCTAGATATTGTGTACGTGCTTTTCTGAAGCACAGTGCAACATGGTAATTGAGAATAGTGAAGAGCAGAAAAGATGAGATAAATAATAAAGCGTGTACTTTCACTGTTACCTTTCATCTTTGTTCATACGGATGCAGCCCTCAATGATCTCCTTAAGTTCTGGGACTTTGACTTTATAGAAGCTGTCAGGTTTGATGCCCTGTGCAAACAGATAAGAACACAGAGTTTAATTAAGCTTAATAAAAAGTGCAGGAGGGAACATAGACTGGAGCTGTGATCTCAATGATCAATGAACAATGATCTCCTCCTACAGTTCTCCTTCTGAGATGATCGGATCAAAGCGGTGACAGCCGCTCCCGCCTGCATCGTATGTTTAATGACATCTGCCACTAGCCAGCATGACATTTGGCTTTGCGACCATGTCAACATCAGAGGAGAACAAAACCAGGAGCTCAGGATAAAAGGAAAAAAGCCCACGATGCTCTCCCTCTTTCCTTTCACTTACACCAATCCTTGCAGGGATTTTTATTTTTAACTCAGAACAGCTGCTGTTTCCGTGCAGTTTATCGCAAAATTATTAGGGCAGGACTTCTCAGTAATATGAAATAAGGGAATTCTCCTAAATGCTATCATCAGTATGCGAATAAGTCTGTGTACGGATTACAGCACAGCTCCAAGATAAGAAAGGAAATAACCAAGGTCATTTGGCCAGCAGATACCAAAGCAATGCAACGATGCACCCAAATAATTAGATTTACCAGTAAAAGGCTGTGTGGTGCACTTTGTTATCTCATTTAAAGACAGACATGTCACTGCATGAAACTGGTGCTCTTTAATCAGGGCCACAAAGAACTTTAATACATAGCCCTGCTGCCTGTTTAAGTGGGGCAAATGACAGAGATTTGACAGCAGAGACAGCAAAGTAATGCTCTTTGTATTTCAATTTTTGCTTTGTTTTTTCATTCATTTGATAAAGCATCCTAACTACATGCCAGTGCAAACAACACACTTCATTGCAGTGACAGACATGCTGTTTGTTCCTTTAAGCACTCTGCTGCAGTGTCCTCGTACTGCGTAGGCACCTTGAGAATAAATCCATTTTCCCTCGATCCAAATCTAATTTGTGACTCAGCTTTTTACTGGTGGCGATGGCAGTCTACATGTAGATAAGAGGCTGAGAAACACACTACGCTTGTATTAACTTTGATTAGTGGGTCAGATTTTAATGTTGTTAGGAACATAACAATCGGTGAACCAAAATTATTTTCCACAGATATGAGAACAAAGCGCAGTTATGTCTTATAAGTAAAGTGTGGTATTCTTTGACAGAAAATTCAAGTATACTGAGGAAAAACAATTTCTAACACTTACTATTGTTTTCTAATTGAAATTAGTTTGTCTTCTTCAGTTCAGTTTCCAGACTGGTTGTTTGCTTCAGTTTTCTTTTATTATTAAACAAATGTTTAGTTTTATCCAAGATTTTGTTAATTTCCATTTTATTTTTTAAGAATTAAGATGAAAAGGTTATTTATTAGAGACAAATTTAAGGACATCAAAAATATTATTGCGATACAAACACTTGCCATCTGAAGACATATATCTTTAGTTAATTAGTTTGTCTCTGTAGGCTTTCAGTCATACGAGCCGTGTTAATGTCAAAAGAAGGCAACTGGAGTTTTTGTATTGAAGAAGATGTTTCACCTCACATCCAAGAGTCTTCTTCAGTTCTAAAACAAGTAGCAAAGAGTCTCAGGTGTTTAACCTCCAGTGGAGTTTGCCCCTTCGAAGGTGCTGGGGGTTGCTGACCCACTATGAATCATATTCATAATCATATTTTTGTTTTTACTAAGAGTTCACTGCAGTATTAACTTTAATTTACTACACACATGTGTTTCTATATAATTTACACTACATGGACAAAAGTGATGGACCATTTGTATATTACACCAACAGGAACTGCGCAGCCATGGAAAGCCATGTCACGCCATGGCGGCTTTCAGCTTTTCTGCTAATGCTGATATCAGATGAGGGGCTCAGCGCTTGGTTACCTGCTCGGCAACTTTCCACTTTGCAATAATACCGCTTACAGCTGATCACAGAATATCTAAGAGGGAAGAAATTCCATAAACTGATATGTTACAGCAGTAACAGTATTACATTACAACGTTTTGAATTCAGTGAGCTCTTTAGAACGAGCCAGTGTTTCACAATTGTTTGGAAAGACAGACTGCTCGGCTGCTTGGTTTTATACACCTGAATAGAGGATTAAGATTAAGAGGTGTTATCCAATACTTTTGTCCATATTTTGCAACTGTATGCACTGTTCCTGCTGTTTGCACTCTACTTAATCTTAATCTCATTTGTCTTTGGATCCTTCTTCCTTAAACATCACAAGGGCTCCCTGCACAAAGGCAGCTCTTTAATAAAATTCTTTCCTGCTTTGAAAGAACTTGACCGGCCTGCACAGAAGCCCCCTCCAAAGCTTTGAAATAAACTTAAATGGCAACCACAAACTGGTCCTTATCATCCATCATCAGTGTCAGTATGCGGGAACAAATCCCTCCAAGCCAGGTTCAACATCTGTCAGGAAAGAGTTTAATAGCATCATCATTAATGACCCCAGAAGAAGTTCTTTATCTCAAACACAAAACCCAGGAAATCTTGCAAGATACTATGTCATTGTTTCCAGCAGTTTCTCAAATTGGGCATATAGAGCAGATCACTTAAAACAGATGGAGCGGGGTTGTTCCCCGTAAAGCATCCTGATGATTAATGTTCTTTTCTTGCTCACCAGTGTAGAAAAATGTGGATTTAATCATGCTGAAGAACAGCCTGTTCAAAAAAACCTTTAACAGAAGAAAGAAGCAGCTTCTGACAGGGGTAAGCCTCAAATTGTGCAAAGAAGGGGGGGTGGGCTTTAATGGCTGAACCAACAGGTGTGTTTACTGTAGGTGTGTAAAAAGCAGGAAGAAAATAACAACAACAAAATAAAGAAGTCCTACTGGAGAAATACTCCGTTCATATACGTGTAAAATGCTCAAGCACCCACATACTGTTGGTCATATAGCGTACATGAGAAAGCACTTTTCTATCCATTTACTTGGTGTATACTTAAATACGAACAAGGAGAGTCTGTAAACAGTCACGACAGAAGCCTGTCTGTCCTGCCTTTCATATGTCACGCTATATTGGTTGCTGCAGACCTTTTTAATAGGAGGTGACTTCAGCTCCACATAAACATAAAACATTAACAAATCATAAAAAACAGCAGCTAATGACTGTTTTTTTTTCATCATGATGCATGCCTAAGCTTCTCCACATAATGCTCCTGTCTGTGGAGGAGCCAGGACCACTACGACTTGTTGGCATTGTCACTTTCTCCCTTTCCAGCCTCCGTCAGACACGCTGTTTGCTTTGCATACGCGACACACAAGAAAGAAACGGGCCTCTTTGTGGAGTAAGAAGTGAGACACATTTTCCAAAACATATAATTCTACAGTCGCCTGCTCTCGCCCACCATGGCGTCACTGATGTGCTTAGCACCCCCCAAGAACAGCCTGAACTGCATCGGCCTGCATTCTCAAAATCCACTTCTTTAAAGCCCATTTCATCCCCACACAGATAAATTCCAATGCAATGCAGATTCCATTCACCAAAACATCTGCAATCTGTTAAAATATTTTTTCTGCAAGGCTTAAATCAGTTCAGACAGAAAATTAACAACATCAGTGTCAATAGGTCGCCTCAGTTTTCTGTTGAAACACTTTCATTACCAAGGGAATATTCCCGTGAAAACAACAACCGGACCTGGTTAGACAGCTGGTAGGAGACCCTGGCGATCATTAAGTAAAACATGTGCAATCCTGTGTCAGGATGGTACACAGTACACTTGTGCATGCTGAAGTCGTAATGGACAAAACTAAGCCTTTAATAGACGTAATGATGATTTCAATCCACGTGTGTTTTACGTGTTTCTAAGTGTACGAATAAGATACCCTGGATCCTCTCTGTCTAATTCCAGCATGCACACGGAAGAACACATGTGGACAATTACACTAAATAGGGGGGGAAATGAGGTAGTCCTCCTCTTTGCCTTACTCACACTGGTGACTTTGCGGTAGATCTGGGCTGCATTTTGGCACTCGGAATATGGGTACTCAGATGTGGCCATCTCCAGAATGCACATTCCTAAGGCATAGACGTCCACCGCTTCATCATATTTCTCCTCGTACATCTCTGGGGCCATAAACTCAGGTGTTCCTGTCAGAGGTCAGGAGAAAAGGTTAAAGGTTATCCTATTATTTAAAATCCTTGATGAGCCAAAATAAGAGTAGAAGACTTTTACTGGCCAGTGTGATTGCAACAGAATAAAATAGTGAACCGTATTAATTCTCTTTTCCCACTTTGATGGCATCAGAACAAGCTTTAAACATGAGGTGAGCTTTTCATGTAACAGTTACCTAAGTAGCTGATTAACTCCTAAGTAATCTGTTTGGTTTTTTAGGTGCTAAACCCTCCGCCAAGATGACCAGGTAGCGTCTTTCTGCCCTGATGCAGTTAAAACCTTAGCTGACAAGAAATGTGGACATCAAACAACTCAAGCATGGGAGTATGTTGAGAAAACTAATACTTATTTATAGTTGGTTGAGATTTTAAAATAACAGGAGCAACTTTATAGAACGAGAGACCGAATACATATCGAAAACTACGAGAAAAACATGTGCGGTCTTTTCACGTGACAGTTTTTCCTGTGCAAAATTAACTGTGCACAGAACAAGCTGTATGCAATGCAAGGCATGTTTATTCCTTTTTGTACAAGCAGCCATTCGACTCTGTTCCTGGAATCTGTTAAAGTAGTTTTGCACGATACACGGTTCCCCATAATTTATCTTATGGGTGCAGCCCCCTCATTTACTACTCTTTTAGCAGCATTTACCATCCCCAGACTGTGAGGTGAGACGCACTGCTGGGACACTGAGCCACTGCAGGTGAGGCGTGAATGACCAGAGGAAAAACATGAAGTGAAACCGAGCTGCAGGAATGATGTTCTTAAAGAACACAAGATTTTCCTGACATTTTTATTTGGATAAAATTCAACCCGCATACTTCTTTTTAAATCACTCATGATTAATATTCATAATTGTTAGCAATAGCAGCTGCTATCCAAGGCATGCATGCTTATATTCATGTATATCATTTCCCATTTTTATGGTCTTTAGCCCATTAGCATGCCATCATTTGCTAATTAGCACCAAGTAGAAAGTATAGTTAATGGATGCTGATGGAAATGTCATTTGTTTTGCAGATATTTAGTTAGAAATTTTAAGAAAATCTTCACTACTTCACATTTTGGCATTGAATGAAAAGCAGGTATTATTAGTTATCCTGACTGATCTAATAGTTCTTGATGTCCTTTAGTCTGGCCCAAAGTTATAGTCTGACTAATCGTTAGAGCCAATAGCAAAAAAAAATTAAATAAACAAATAAATCTTGTTTGCTGATAAAAAGGTTAAAAAATGTTCCTCTTGTTAAAATACTCGAACATACTGTGTTTGATTTGGACCGAGTGATTCAAAATCAGTGCCACTTTCAACAAAAATCAACACGTTATTATCGTGCATGTGATGGCTGGCGCTCCCTGGATGTAAGTGATGGGAAGGGCAAGTTCCAGGTGAAATTAGAAGCCATTTGGGTAATGATGCTGCATTTAAAAATGCAGACAGGATTTTAAACTGAGGCATTCATGGTTGTATGAGTACAGAGGAAATAAGAGTAAGCAGAAACAGGAGGGCGTTTACGCAAATGCAAAGCTTGTAAAATGTCATTGGATTTTCCCACCATTTCAAGACCATTTTAGGGCATTTTGTATATAAAATTATATTTTCAGATCATTATTAACTGATAATTTGTGCTCTCGATGCCATTTCTTTCATCTAGCAGGGTAAACAGACTAAATTACCACTTACCAATGACACTTTTAGCAAAAGAGGCACTTTTGAGAGTGGCCAGCCCCAGATCGCCAATCTTGACAGAGCCTGTGGGGCCAGTGATGAAGATATTATCACATTTGAGATCCCGGTGGATGATGGGAGGAGTGCGCGTGTGCAGGAAATGCAGCCCTTTCAGGATCTGACGACTCCAGCGCTGCAGCAGCTTCAGCTTCATCTCTTTGAACCTCTTCAAGTACCTAAAAAGAAAACAAAAAAAGGGAGGATAAGAATCAGTCCAAACATATCAAAACACGGAAAGAAAAGGAAGCTTTTAAGTGCTACAAAATAATTAATCTTTTATTTAGACAGCCAAGAGGAAGTTTTAAAATGAGTGAGTTTCCTGAATTCTCTCCTAGAACATCGTTTCCGAAGTAGAACTATTCTCCGCAGCTTTCATCATTACTTTAAGGAGAAGTTGTCAAACATGACACAAAATATCCTTTTTGGTATGCAAGACTTGGTAAGTTTTATTTGGAAGCAGAGCATTTTTTAGGTTTGGATACTTCAGTTCAATTCAAAAGTGGAGCAAGATTCATGGACTCACGTCTTGAGTGTGCCGGAGGTCATGAGTTCAGTCACCAGGATGATGCACTTATGGCCCTTCATTGTCGACTTCCAGGAGTCGTGGAAGCGCACAATGTTCGGATGCTGCAGCCCTTTTAGCATCTCCACCTCCT
>VOQK01017229.1:5516-18982 GCA_015052645.1 Benitochromis conjunctus
ATATTTATATATATATATATATATATATATATATATATATATATATATATATATATATATATATATATATATATATATATATATATATATATGACCAAGGAATAATTTCTTTATCCCAAGTTAGAAATGACTTACTTTTACATATGGAAAAAAAACCTCACTTCACAAGAAAACCAGATTTTTTTTGGACATATTCCGTAAAAACAAATTTTCTATTTGATCCGCCAGTAGACAGCTTATCATCACAAAAAGTCTCGTCTTTGCCTCGTATATGTTCTCTTGTTTGTTGGAAGACTTTTTTTAAAGGCCCTAGCACATAGCAGGGCATTTTATTCAGACAGCTTTCTGTGCAGATTTAGATTCAGATTCCTTTATTGTCGTCGCATTGCTGTACAAAATTATGTGCACAGAGAAAAACAAGAAAACCACAATAAACACAGCACTGGGTTAAAAAAAAACTGTAGTGTAGAAAAATAAAAAAAATACATTCATTAAGATGTTATTGCACATATATAGAGCATGAAATAAATAACCAAACAATAAAAATAACATATAAAAAATATAAACCACGACTCAGGTGTGTTCAGTTATTGCACTGTCCATGTATTATGTATTTATTATTACGTGCATGTTGAATGTAATAGTCTCATGGCAGCTGGGTAAAAGTCTCTTTCTGACTGTAGTGTATGTACTTTGGCACAAACGGTTACAATAGTTACCCACAGATCCTGTAACTGACTTTTGAGTCTCTTTGAGACTTCTTTCCCTTTTCTTTTCTCCTTTTGAGTTCAAGGAGCTGGAGTGGCTAGTTCTTGAAAAATTAGCAGTTAAAAAGTAAACAGTAGATCAGTTTGCGTACAGGATCAATTCAATTAATTTGGAGATGTTTATAAATCATCTGCCAGACTGTCCTACACTTGTCCTTAAGGGCTAAAGATCTTGACACCACCCACTTCTGCAGCAGAGTGAACATTAGCATCAACATGTCAGAGGTTTAAATTCGACAGGTTACACCTGTAGCTCCTGGATAGCTTTGCCCACGGCCACATAACTTGATGAGGTTTTAGTTTCCTTTTTTGATTTTAATGAAATTAGAAGAAAAAATACAAAATGTCACATTTTTGTGGCTATGAAGTTAATATATAGCAAGACAAGTTTTCACTGAACATAATACCTGTACTTACATATCTGAATGTACTTACTTTGTCACATAACTTTAAATATGCTGTCATTAGAGAAATGAATGCTTTTGTCTTGTTGGAAATTATTTCCACTGTGGTTAATCGATGAATTTTGGCCAAAGATTGTTTAGTGGTGCTGTAGTGTATATGTAACATTATCAGTTGATTCTTGAGAGGACTAGAATTATTATTAACAACCCCCAAATCACTAAGCTTCAAAACTGTAGGTCGATGGAAGGGCCAGATTTAAAAAAGAAATTTGAACATAATCCAGCCATTCTTTACACTCTCTTTAACTTTGTTTACTGTATAACCTCAAGTCACCTTCTTAAACTAATCGCACTGGCTGACAGAGAACTGATGGATTATTTCATGAAAAATATGTGAAGTGGAAAATTTGTCTTCTCGTACACCAAGAACATATTTTTTGCCAAAGATGTCCCATACTTTATTTCCAAGTGCATCAAAATTTTATGTAGGATCTCACATCTATTGCCCATATTTACGACACTGAAATACACGTGGCATATTAATATCTTCCAGCTGTAACATTCTGCGTGCCAGTTGAAGGAGACCAATTCTGTGATGCTTTTAGCCGCTGAACACTTATTTCTGTATTGTTTGTGTATTATGACTCTATGTAATTAATTATGAATTCCAGTCTGAATTTTTTCTACTGTGGCATTTAATTACTGCTCAATCTTATTGTTTGTGGCAAATTAAAAAGAAACCGATGATGTCACAATGACTAATAGAGTCCTGGCATCCACCATTAAAAATATTCAAATCTTTTTTTTTTAATGAATAATAGTAAGGCAGCTAAAGTCCAAGTTGACACTTGTGTCTTGTAGTAGCCTGCAGCAGATTTCGTACATGGGCTGCCTGTCTAATCCATGCACACATTTCTTAGTATCTTCATTCATTATAAGCTTGAGCCAGTGTAATCCATTTTTTCCCACCAACGGTACACATAGCTCTTTTAATCTCAGTAACACTGCACTGAATGCTCAACGCAATGTCACGAGGATGTCTCCACAACATAGGCTGTAGATTTTAGTAATCCATCCCTGCAAGCATTAATTTTCAATATATTTCTAATAAATGTAGAACTCGCTCTCTGACTGAAGGTCACCATATATTCAGTTAATATATAACATTCATTACTTCCTGCAGCATGTCATCGGTCTGTGTGTAAATTTGTAAATTTGACTGAGATCTGAAAAACTAAAACACAAAACCATTTTACTTTGTTCCCAACTTATCTAACGTGTGCTTTTTTGTTGAAGCTGAGCATTAAATTCATCTGCTATACTTACAGTTGTGAGAAAAAGTTTGCAAAGCCAGGACTTTTGAATTGGTCGCTCATAAAATGAGTATGATCTTCATATAAGTAGCAATTATACACAAACATAGCCTACCTAAACTAATAACACAGATGCTGCGCTGTTGTTATTGAACACTTGGCTGTGAATTGCAAAAAACTTTATTCTCTAGATTAATTAGCTAACTTCTGTCCATGTGTATTTTCTTTGTTTTGAACCATTTTGCCTCCTGTGTGCTTTGGGTTTCATGTAAGACACTGCTACCTGGAAATCCTTATGTAAATAATCTTGATACAGTTTGACATTATTTGTTCACCCTATGATCACAAGACCTCCAGGGCCAGAGGTAACAAAGCAGCCCTTGCATATGTTCTGCTCTTAATGTAACCTTTAAAGGCCAACCACTCATAGGAAGAACACTAACAATCCTTAAATTCCTCAAATCTGTAGGACGGTCCAGTGAAAGTTGCTGTGTTCAAGCTTCGATTCACTTAAACCTACATTTTTTAGCCATTATTTACAGGGAGGGGGATCTCTACAGTCAAAATTTGAATTCCCACTTTCTTGAAGATCACACCCGACTAAGTACAGTAACATCCGAAGAATTCATTAGCACACGAGATCACTTACTATTTCCAGCCTGGAATGCAAATGATTACTGAGTATGCTCAATAGAGGAATGAAAGTACAAGCATTGCTTTGTGTGTGTTAGACTGTATTTGTCTATAACTGCCAACAAGATGAAGACTAGACTACATTTGATAAGTAATTAATGCAGAATTTCTGGCAAGGGTTCACAGACCTCTCTCGCAGCATTTGATTACTGTAAAAGAATGAAGAATGAACTAACTTGATGCTAATAAGTGGTTTATAATAAAAGAAGGTTTTATGAACATTATCTGCATGGCTATTGTAAGGTTGCATCTGATGTTTTTAATACTTTTAAAGAGTTCAGTAGGCAGGTGGTGATTAAATCCAAATCTGGAGACAGTAATAAGAGTTTCTTTCTTTCTTTGTTTTTATGGCAGGTTTTGGTCAATTTGTGTGAAATTGTGAGACCCCAGCATATTTGACAAACTGGCAGAATATGCCACTATATGTAGATAGGATCATTTATCATAAAAAAAATAATAGTGTATATAAAATATGACATATGCATACAGCATGGTACAGTTCTTATCTGCTGTAAGCTATGATACGAAATTATATAATACGCTTATTATTTTATATTACAGAAACTTATAACACAGCACCACAAATGATACTATTCACAACATTACAAATGACCATCTCAATATTTGTTAACAATGAAGTAACAGTTAACTATAGTTTAATTATGTATTTACAGTTAATTAATTATGGTTATTAAAGCATTAGTAATACCTATGAAAACCTGTTTTTGGTTTTATTTTGCTGGTAACATTTGATACCTGAGTTGTTTAGTTGAGAGACAGTAGGATTTGTTTTACAGCAACGAATTATTTGTGAAACAAAATTATTTTTTTCTAGCAGATTCAAAACCCCATTTGCAAAATTTTTGATGAGTATGAGTATCTCTAGTGTTATAACACTGGCGTCTAACACCAGAGTTGGCAGAAAATTAACTGTGAGGGGAGTGCAAGAGTGTGAGTGTAATGAAACTCCAAACAAGATTAAATTACACTTGTTTCCATTTTCGTTCCTCTTAATTAAGTGCTTTCCATGTTTTCTGTCTCAGTGTTTGAGGCCTTTCAGAATTTTGACAGGGCTGATTATGTTGCACGGAGCAGATGCTTTGTTGCAAAGATGTCCATTGACAATTATTGCTATTCTTCATAGCTCATTTCCCATGGAGCACTGAGAGAAATTGCACACTGGCTCCATGTTATTAATAGCCCCGCTTGATATGGAAATGAGGCACTAAT
The DNA here is from genome assembly GCA_015052645.1 of Benitochromis conjunctus. Taxonomy (NCBI): domain Eukaryota; kingdom Metazoa; phylum Chordata; class Actinopteri; order Cichliformes; family Cichlidae; genus Benitochromis; species Benitochromis conjunctus. The sequence continues at coordinate 9,924 of VOQK01017229.1, forward strand.
TTAACCAAAATGCACCTTTTTTTATTCTAGTTTGATTATCAAATGAACTAAGACATTCTTGAAAAAGTATTACAGTTATTAGATGTGATATTAGCACTTTTCAGCCACATTCTTTCATCTTTCACTTGATTAGGGAGAACAAATCTAATGTCTAACTTGACAAGCTGATTTTGTATTGCACTAGTTGAGCGTGTTTGCTTGTTGCTTGTTTGTACACGCGCGTGTGTGTGTGCGTGCTTCTCAAATAGAGGAACACAATTTCATCTGATTAGCCATTCTTATACAGGGCTTGGATGAAGTGGTGCAAATTGAAAGCTCAGTTTTGCCACAGTTTAGCGCCAGAAACACTCAAAAGGCAGTAGCTTTGGTAGGAAAGTGGAACTATGGTTGACTAACAGATCTAAATGGTAAAGCTTAAAAATAAAAACAATAAAAACATTCTCAATTACCATTTAAAATCCTTTAAATAACATAATGTAATTTAAAAAAAAAATGTGTGGATAAGGTTTATATTCAATATGCTTTAATATAGCAAGATAAAGACATATGAAGGAGTCCCAGAAATTGAACATCAGTATTGGAACACATTTTGGCACCATGGCGTACTCGTTCAGCCTCAGCCTCAGTTTTGAATTGGTGCACTTTTTATCTAAGCATCTGAAGCAATGCAAACTATTTTAATATCACTGAACATAGAAAACATCATGCCAAAAACTTTATTTAGATTTTAGCATCTATGATTTATTTTCTAACTAGTAAGCAACAAAAGGTAAAGGTCACAGGTTTCATTTAGAAATTTGTCTTTTTTCTCCCTTCAGATTTGGAGCTACAGTAACCGTGACAAAATGAGGCAGTTCAATTTGAGCAGGCACCTCTGTACAGTGAGCATCTCATATTTGTAAACAACACTGCCGTCTGTCATGTCAGAAGTGAAGATGACTGGGTGCGAGAGTCGAGGGAGAAATAAGACATCATGATTTGATGACGAGGCGTCTCATTCCTCAAGCAGGGAGCTGATGATAACCTGTTGTTCTTCTGGTCTGCTACACCTGCACACTAACAGGCTGCTGGAACCGGCTTCTTTCTGACAAGCTCCTGTCTTCTTTGCCCTTTCATCTCTTTGCTCCACAAAAGAGAGTTTAGAAGCCTTTTATCTATGCTTTGGGGTACAGTTCCTTGTCTGCCAAGAGAGGAATTCAACCAATTAAGCCTGTGGTACTATGCTTATGAACCATGCATCACAGGAAGGGCTCTAAACGTTTTCAGTATTTCACTCTGCATAATTGGTAAGCCTCTTTTGAGTCAATGAAAAATAGTAAAATTCAACGCATCCTGTTATGTTGTTATATGAAAATATAGAGCTTGTTTCTCAGGGTTATAGTTTGTGTTATCTTATCCGGTGTAAGAGCTTCTGCACAACTGTCTGGGAGATTATTTTCAATTCTTCCTTGCTTCTAGGAGCTTTCAAGTTTAGTAAAAGGACCTGAATTTGTTGATCATACTGATGGAGCTATCATTGCATAGAAGTCATTACTAAAATGCTAACATTATGGTGGTGCAGCAATCTAGGCTGCCTGTAAACCTAATACTGTACAGTCCACCTCCCTCACTTTGTATTTTCCTGATATGCTTCTCTGATAAAAACTAAAAGAAGGCACATTTTAAAATCTTGCCTTTCTGTAAAGCTTAAAATACTCCTCTTCAGGCTGGTACTTGAAATGCTATGAACTCCCTCCAACCATCTCCGCCCAACCCCTCCCCCAGCTTTCTCTCACTTGTATTCACTGCTTGTATGTTGCATTTGCAAAGCACATAGCCGTGCTCTGAAGAGATACCCAGCATGGATGCATTACTGAGAGACTGTCGGTGAGCAATTGCTGATCCTGGAGAGTGATAAAGAGAGCCGGGCTGTCTGCAAACTGAAAAAAAAAAAAAAACGAGGCTGGAGAGTCATGGAGCATACAGACCAGGAAGGTCACCAGCTGCCAAAGAAGGGCTAGACCAGCTCCAGATTGTTCTCAGCTTTTCCTCTATTTACTGACACTAATGACATTGGGAAACTGTCATGGAGAAGCGTACAAGAAAAAAACACAAGTACGTTTAGGACAAAGAAAGGTGCAGTTGCACTTAGTAAGGTGCCTGACTTACTTAAAAAACAGAAATCGAGTAAACAAAAGATTGAATCAAAAATCTTGACACAGTGATCTTGGCCTTTACACGAAGTAGCAGATGGGAAGTGGATTGATTAGAAGATATGCAAATGTGAAAATCCGCTGGACATCCTCATTATCACTGCCTTTGCATATGGTCATTTTAAGGACGCGCTTATCTCTGGAACCATGCTAATAGATTTATTTCCTTACAACCCTTGACAATCATCTCCCCAGTACATTTGCATTTGTTCGGGGATGCTCATCAACTAGAAGTCACATTTAGTGAGCTTGGAGGTTTGCATCAAATATTCTACAGGTGTCATTGAGCTCTTATAAAGCTTTAAGACTTGCTGTCTGAAGCGCTCGGCATTCTTCAAAAACCCATTGTTATCAAACGGGTTTCGCGTTCATTAGTTTTACTCTTCTAGTTTTCTGTTTCCTTGGGAATTAACAGACAATTGGGCTGAAATTTGGATCTCTTTTCTTGTTCTAGCCACAAGATTTTCAGCAGTGTTTAGTCACTTATTTGTCTGCAGGCTTTCCCAATCACATTTCTAGGCAGGTGCATGGCTGCCCTCCACAAATTACGTCCAGGATAATTTCATATTGATTAATGCAGATGCGTTCCTCTTGGCTCTCATACCCTACCTGCAGTCTATTTGGTATAAATTACTGGAGCCATTTTGCTGCACAAAGCCAGCCCTCTCTAATAAGGTGCTGGCTCATGTGTAGACTGGGGCCCCCAAACTACCCTTCTGCCTGCAGAAACCAGTAAAGCTTTTAATTGCCTTCTGTGCAAATGGTCCTTATGCACTTGACAAAGTATCTGGAAAGTCAGGCACGGACTGGTAGGGGGAGCCTATGCACTTGCAGCATGTGTGAATGAGATAGAAAGTGTGTGTGAAAATAGGGGGGGTGATGATACATGCCCATAGATAGTGAGACTTAGTGAGACGGCTGGATGGTGAATCCTATCCATGATAGTACAACCTTTATGAGTATGGTGGTAAAGTTACCCTTTATGAGTCCTGTCACCACTCAGCAAAATACTTGAATAGCCCTTCTTGCGGCCCACAGGATTATTTCCTTCTGTGTACATTCGCTACAGTAGAGTGGCTGATAACCCTGGGTAAAGCGATAAACAATCAAAGCGCGGCTTCAGTGGAAATGATTGCATTCTGTACCCTGCCCCAGAGATGGGGGCCATTATTAACGTGGGTCCTGTCCTGACAATGCTATTTTCTGGAAGGTAATTGCAGATTCAGATCTCTGAGAGGGCCTGACTGAGAGTAAATGCCACCTCTTTAATTATGGTCTCCTCCACGTCTCCTCTATTGAGCTGCGGAGATGTCTATCGCTCCATGGGATCCTGGGGAAAATGACTCTAATGGGAAATGACCAGTGTCTGGGAAGCCGGCTCAGATTAGAAGCGACGTTTCTAATTGATGGCTAAAGAAATCCCTGGCCGGATGACTGGGAAAAGTCACTTTGGAGCACATGTAATTGGAGTGATTGGACTTCTAACAAGAATCAGTGGATTATCTCTCCTGAGTTGATGCTTGTGCTAATGCAGACAATGTGCTTAATGAGAACTTCAAAATGTAAAAAACAACAACAACAAAAAAACTCAAACGTCAGAGGTTGGCATTGTTATACCATATACAGTATGGAGCTGAGGTGATTTCATCTGGATGTCTGTTGGTATTTGAACTGGAGCCCAAGAGTCCAGAGGGCTCCAAGTATGTCCACCAAAAACACTTTTATAGATGTATTATGAACATAAAACCACGTATCATTAATAGTGTATTTTCCTCTATTTGTTGTATCTAAGTGTTGTGAATTTCTTAGATAAAAAACACGAGGAATGTCAATGATTAACTTGTACTTCCTGTCGTGACCAAAACATTTCCCACATGCGGGACTAATAAATGTTATCTTATCTTATCTTATACATGGCAAAAACTGTAGCATGCTCCATATATGCCTCTATCTTCAGTATCAATGTCAAACCAACACAAAAGGGAGAACACATTAATATTCAAACAGTTACAATGAATTACAACTGAGTCTGCTCCCCATAAAATCTAACATGTTCTCGGTTCATATACAACATCCTGGCATCTAATATTATGCATCTGTACTGGAGCGTGAAAGTGCAATTTTAACCGTGGTTCTCACACTATTCCAGAGTTTAATGGATGTGTATTTGCTTTAATCTTAAAAAAACTCCTCTGAGACAAATATCGCTTTACTACATAAGGTCTGTTTTAATAAATGCCTTAGATTTAGGTTAGCATTAAACTAGAAGAACAACAAATGTAGCCACTTTTTACTCATTTGACTTTTCTTATTTTAGTTTTATCATTGTTTATATATTCTTTATTCTTGCACCACTAAAGTTAATTGATATATTTTTAGCTAATGAATAAGAATTTCTTTCACTGTTCTGTGTGAAGCACACACTTATTTTGGTATTTTGAACAGTGCCCAATAAGAAATATTATTCCTCTTAATATTATTATGAGGACATTTGGCTAATATAACTCTATACTAACCTATGGAGAGATTACTAACTAAATACTAACAACAGATAATAATATGAGAAGTATTATTACTTATGTGATTGGAAATTTTAAAAAGAGTACAGTATAAGGTCTGCTTAGGAGCACAAGCTGAAAGCCATACAGGCATTTGTAAATAGCCAGGAGACAGATCAAACTGCATCCATTCATTCAGGGAATACAATGTTTGCTGTCTTCTTACTCTCTGTGAGTCAACAGGACAAGGTCAGGAACAATAAGTATACCAAAAAGTTTCACAACATAAGAATAAAAGAGTAACTTTTGCTTTTACTCCTTTAATTGAACCGCAATAGTCTGAGGAAATATCAGTAAACAGTGCATTTATCAGCAGCAGCCGTATAACGTTTTCATTAAGATTAGGTAAGGTTTAACTTGACTAAAAATTCATTTCATTTCCAGTTTTCTTCTTGCGTTTATATCCGCAGTGATACGTTGTGCTCACACAGTGTCACTACACCTTTAAGGCTGTCTGCAGCGAGCTGTGGATGTTCACTCTCCAATCCATCACTGCTTTCTGTCAGTGGTAACAAATTTGCTGCTCTTTTCTGAATGTCCGGTCATTAGTTGACATTCTGGCGCAGGGCAGCGGGATCTCTGACATTCTCCAACTGGTGCAAAAAAAGTTGAAATGACAAAATAATAACAACATCTGTCTTGTGTCCAGTGGTATTGACATAACATTACAGGTACCAAATTGTTTGTGTTGCGAAGTGTATCCCAGAGATACCTCAAGCTTATGACTTTTAAAGCTCCAGACGGTGACAGGGTTTTATAGGAGATGATGGCTGATCGCTGCCTGGCAGACAAATATGTAATGACATAACCGGTTTTGATTGAATTCATTAAATAAGCTGTCCTTAGCAATACCTGTTCTGGTGTTTCACTGGTTCGACGTACTCTCTGCAATATTGTTATGTAAAAATATTGGCGCACAGCCTTGAACGTCAGAGCATAATATTTCCCCTTTTTTCCAAAGTGGGCCCTTAGAGTTAGAGTGCTGTTAGCAGCTGTGGTGCGCTCTCTGGATTGGATTTAGGGGAAGTTTACACTCCACTAACCCCAGCCAAAACTGTTTTCTGTGACAGCATTACAATTACTGGTTCGTTGTCATCCTAAAATCCCTTTCCTTTGCAGCTTTAAAAGTGGAGTATACTAATCAGCAAAACCTCTGTTTAGCTCTCCCAGTGTGTAAACTAAGTGGCGACACATGGCTATGTGAGAATACAACAATATATCTAATCATATTTAGATATAATTTTCTTCCTATAATAGTAGGACTTACTGCTAGAGCCAAATGTTTGTCAGGAATACTTTTATTTTAACAGACAAAGCTGACACACATATAGTTAATAAGCATTCAAACATGTGAAGGGGATAAAAAATACTGTCTACTGTCCACTGCAGGAGATATCAGGCTGTTTTAAGACTGCCTGCACCTGTGCGTATGTTCCCATCACAGGAAGCACCCCTGAAGGACTTCTTTCAGGGCTGTTTCTGGGGTGAAAAGAGTACTTACTCCAGATGCTTCTGAGTTGGTTCTGAAAAACTGCTGGCTGACACTCAGTGATTGGTTTAACTCTGAGAAAATAACCACTACAAGGACCATTAAAAAAAAGGAAAAAGCTAGCAATAAAGAACACATGCTTTGTTAGCATCATCTATGGTGTTACAAGCCAAACTGAAAGATTGCTATGTCAACGCAGCTGGCTAGCCTTGGCATACACCATATTGCAAAGCAGAATAGCCAGTAATACTTGCATTTATGGAAGACTGTCTGAATGGAAGTGTCTGAAGGACCACAGCCACTTAACATAGAAAACAAATAAATGCAAGCCATAGAACAGAAACGCAGGAACGCATGCCTTCAAAATACAATAGCAAGGTATGGACCAGAAGGTAAATAATACATTTGCTCTTCATAGTTTTTACACTGTTCAAATGTCCAAACATAATCACAGGCTGTATGCCTCAATGTAAAAATGTCATTTGTTGTTTTGGTTTGTGAAGTTTATATTGTTTTATGTGCATTTTGAATGTGTGTGTGTATTTGTACATGCTTTTACATTTATATTGTCTGATGATTTATAGATGAAGACTCATTTTCAAATGATTAAATAGTATTAAGGGGTGGGTAGAATCAAACTTTATCCTAGCATGTGTTTGTTATATGGATTTATTTGTGGTATTGTGATTTTTTTTTCTAATCAAAAGCTCCAAATGTTGCCACTGAGTTTGCTCATTAACAAGCTAGTCAAAGCGTTAGCATTCATTTCCCTTAGCATCATTTGTGTTCAGATTAGGCTTGCTGATATTGCATGCTAACTAATCTACAAGGCATCGCTTGATGCAAGACAGCATGTTGGTGTTCTACAGTTTTATGAGTTTTCTGTGGAGCTTTCTGCAGCATGCAGCTGACGCTGTCCTTGCAATTCATTGTAGAGGTGTCCATGTAAACATACAGTGGGTCATACTTAGACACAGCTTCGGTTTAATATGCATTGAACTGAAAAAGACCTAATAATTTCACAACAAAACTGAGCCTCCAGTTTGGTAAACCCAAGTGTGATGCCACTGATATTTGCACAATTTATAAAATCTGAGGTTGTAATTTCAAACACTAAAAAGTCACTCGTGCTAAGTTGCTGAATGTTGCTGTGATCAATGTGGACCCTGCCGCTCAGTGCACAGGGTTAGTTCATTTGCTTCTCAAACTGCAGGTGAACTCTCCCTCTCATATATATATATTGAAATTATTCTCATTTCTACCTGCGCTCAAAGGTCAACATTCACATCTTATTCAATGAGTATTTACTGACCTTGTCACCTACTTTATATTGTGTGTGGACAAATGAATTAAGATTCAAGGGCCTTGGTAATGGAAAAGTGTTTTAATTTCCCCCTGACATTAAGATGTTGTGCCTCATAGGCATTTGGTGGCGCATTACTTGGCGCCTGCTCTCTGGCTCTGCCATTGCCCCCCATGTTCCACTTAAACACTTCAATCACAGCAAAAGATCAAAGGAGCTGTTAAACTAATCAAGTGGAGACACAAGAGATGAAACTCCCCCTGTATTTGGTGCTTTTCCTATTAGCACGCTCCCCCCCCTCTCTCTCCCTTGCTCCCTTTCTATAACCCTATTAACAAACACTGTAAATCTAAGGAGGAGGTTTGCTGGCTCAATTGTCTGCAACACATATAGAGCAAACAATGATCCCAAACAAATGGCTTGTGCATTCTCTATAAGCTGCATTATTGAAAAAAGAGTGCGAATCATCTTGGGAGCGTTGCTCCTCTGCAGTGCTTATAGGGGACATTACCCCATCATCCTCTGCACCAGGCACACAGTACTGTGTAATACCTTTATACACAGAATGTACTTACAGCTATTAGGGGCGACAGCTCCATTAAAGCCAAGTGTATTTATTTCTGCAACAACCCGTATTTCCATCAGATTAAAAGAAGGCAGGTGCGTTCCCCTTTGTTATTAAATTCGAATGACACAAATAAAGGCATTGGCAGTGCTGATAAAAACGAAATGAGTGTTTGACAGTAATACATTTTCAGAATTTTGATCTACATCGCCTCTCAGCTAACTTCAGACACAGACCAGCGAAATATTTCCTTTTTTATAATAAGCACAGAAGACGAGACCTAAGCTGAATTTGAAGCTATGTGGTTTCATAATAAAACACTTGGAGGTTGAAGGACACTCTATAGCACTCCTTAAGAGTCCATACACCAGCTTAATAATTCCCCTGTACAGACCCTCCGCCACTTTTCACCAGCTTTTAGAAGGCTGCCATATTGGATAATAACTTGTTATCAAGCAACTGAAAAAGAGGTTTGTTTGGGAGAAAAGGTCACGGGGGTGATCTTCTGCTTATTTTCTTCCAGACGAAAACACTCTGGGAGAGCTAACCATCTAATTTGTTGTTAACTTAAAGAAAAATGTTTAAGAGACGTTTTAGAAGCACATAACCTGTAAAAGCAAGGAGAGAAAAAACAAGACGTAGGAAAAAAATGTGCAACCATAGATACCATTTATACATGAGTAATATCATTTTTATTCAGGTTCAGTAATTCTCATAAACTCCTGAGTGTTCTGCTACATTTAATAAAGCAGGAGATATGCTTTGAATATATTATTGATGCTGCAGGCCATTGCTCTCATTCACAGGAGCACATGATGACATCTTTAAACATTCGTTTTGAGAGCCTCATCAAGCCCAGACATATCTTTTTTTTTTCAACTGTGACCTATATACTGATATCTTGCGCCAACCTTGTAAGAATTCATTTTGGTTTAATTCAGAAGCGTAATGT
>VOQK01017229.1:19002-35216 GCA_015052645.1 Benitochromis conjunctus
AGCGTAATGTACTGGAAAAAAAGGGTTAATTTGACAGGTCTTTGTATTTCAATCACTAATTAAGTTGTTTCATTTAGGAGCCTAAATAAAGCAAACAGTCAGTGAATATGTGCTATTGCAGAAATAAATATCTGCAGAAGAAATGAAATGAAGCAATTAATGGCAAACAACAGAAACTCATTAGTTTAATGGGAAAATAACAAAATAGAATAGTGCCGAGGGTGTTTTTATGCCATTGTCCATTTGTTTGTTTTGGCTCATGATAAATGTACCCGCATTAATAATATGACCACATTTTTCTCTTTGTTCTTTAACTTTGTAATCACAACTCAAGCATTTGCTCTTTTATTGAATGGTGTCTAGATGAGATCATTCATTTCTGAGAATTTTAGTCATCCAAATATTGCATTTATACCTGTGAATGAAGGACTTTAAGGACAATGTCTTCCATTCTGAGAAAGCTAAAACTAAGAAAAACAATTAAAAAATAATCAAGAAAAAACGATATAGAAGGGAAAGAAGTTTCAATCTGATTACAAAGGAGGGAAAGTAGCTCCTGACAAGGCACATAAACTCTTTGGAGCCCTGCTTTGAGTCTCCTTCTGCCAGTCCTTTCACGAAGGAAGTTAATGATGCTGGCAAGAAGATGAATCACCTCAGACAGCACACAGAGCAGCACTGACAAGTGAGCACTGGCGAGTCTGACACCTGCAAGTACCAGAAGAAAGACTAATAGTCATGTCAGCTGCTACCTGTAGGAGTTGAGCTATGTCTCTCTGAGCTGAAAGAAACTGTCCCCATGATTGTAGGTGAAAAGCAACCTGAGGGATATGGCTCACTGGACTTTAACAAAACATTAAGTCCTGCTGGTCAATGAGAAGAAGTCCTGGATGACTTCTGCAATAGATTTCAAAGGTAGTTTAAGGAAAAGTACACTGTCGTGGAAACTCCATTAGGCATTTCAGCATATATATATATTTTTTAGCTGTGCTTATTGGACCATAGCACACAATAGGGTATCAACAAAGTTAAACAGCCTCATAAATGAGAGTTTGTTCACTCTGGATAGCTGAAACTTGTCTGTCTCCATAGACAGACTCCATAATAACAAGGAACAGTTTCTAAATGATTGAAAGCTTGACTTAAATGAGTATGTACCTTTCATATTAGTATAAAACAAGAGACTATTGTTAACCGTCTTTTAGCCCCACTGACTGTGGGTCACTCATTAATCTGTCTGCACAACTGTTTCACATTTAATAATTTACTGATATTAATTAGGTAGCATTTTCTAGGGAACCTTTGCCACCTTATTCTGGCACACACAAGTGCCTTTTTTATATTATCAGTCTAAGCCTTTCAGTGCATCTGTTTACGACGTTATCTCTCTCTCTCTCTCTCTCTCTCTCTCTCACACACACACACACACACACGTGCGCACGTACAATTAGCAGGTATGAAAGGTGTTCATGTTTTATCACAGCTTGCCTCGTAGACTGTGACAGGGAGTAAGGAAACAATACCAGGTGGCGATTGAGAAAACCTGACGGTATGTATGAAAACATGATTAACCTAAAATAACTTGTATTTATCAGCAAGTCTGTAGTGTAAAGCATGTATGAATAGGCTGCAGTATATGCGGGGAGTGAAAGAAAAAAAACCCAAGGAGCGTGCTGTAGCACAGCTAGTCAGATTCTGAGAGAGACTGCAGGCAGGATGGAGCATTTATCAGTGAGCACACCGGGCCAAAATGTATCTCAACCAGCCAATTATCCTCCAGTCAGCTCCTGCAGGACAAAACACGGCACGGCCAAACAAAAACAAAGACACCTTGTGCTCAGGTAGCCGAGGGGTCTTTAAAGTGTGTAATTTTTCTTTTTGCAAAAGTGGTCTTTGAATGTGAAAACGAATGCTTTCAAAGTGTCAACTGCCAAGTATATAATACATTTAGGGGGTTTTAATTGGTTGCATCATCCCTTTTGTTTCTTTGATCTTTCCTAAATTTATTTTGCATATCTATACTGGCAAATGAAAATGAACATCATATATTATGTTTACTTTCACACAGCCAGCTGCTGAGCAGTGTTGAAATGTCTTATTCATGTTCTGAACAGGGTCCTTGCAAACCATTTAGCTGCATCAGCTCACGTTTGCCTCTTATTTGTTTTTCTGCTGTGATTTTCGAGAGTCATTTCTTAGTATTCTAATAACAGACTAAAGCCTGACCCAAACTGAACAAACACAAGCATGAAACAGATTGCCAGAACCACTCTGTGACAATCCTGTTTTATCTGCATTAGAGGATGTCATCACAGTTAAAATCACAGCAACATTTTAATGAGAAATTCCTTCGTGTCATCTTTTAAAAGGGAGCCATTATCAAAAGAAGTAAAACAAATATGACAGCCTCGAGATCGTCCTTTCTCCCCGGACCCTCGTAAAGTCCCCACAGGGATGGCGTGATGTACGATTCAAGGCCAGCTCTGGCCCAGGGATGCTCCACTGAACCATACTTTGATCTATCATCTGGCCTTCCCATATTAATGATGAGGTCACAGCGTCGAGGGTCATGGCATTGCTGATAAAAGCGCAAAGCCTGCTATTTGTTATGAGCCCAACTTGACTGATCATAACTCTTTTGATGAAAGGGGACATGATTTCACACCCCCATGCTGTCACTCCCAAGAGATGCCCGTGTTCCTCATAATATAATGTCATGTGAGGATCCCAGTGAATGAGGCCTATCATATGGAATGTAGAACTAAATGAAGCGGTTGTTATCACTCATAGGACAATGATTATGGTCTTTTGGGAATTGTTTGCAACTCCAACCCTGCAGATGCACACACGTACTTAGACATGCACTGCTGAAAGTGTGTAAGCTGTGATTTGTATAAGCTGAATTGTAGCTCTGATCAAAAAAGGCACGACAGAGGAGAACATTAATTTTTATGGGATTTTAACATTTCTTTATCCAATCATTTCCGCTTTTTTGGATTTATTTACTTGCTTTACTTGATGATAATAATAATGATGAGCCTTTATTTGTCACTACAATGTTACACGTACATGCTACCTGCAGTGAAATTGGACCCCTTACAACCATACATACATTGCACAAACATCACATTGGGAAGAAAGGTCAGAAGAGGTCGCATGGTAAGAAAAACAATGAAATACACGATACATGAGGAGAGAGGAGGCGAAAAAAGGACTCCAACCAGACTGCGCTCCTAAGAGGAGAGCAGTTTGAGAACAGAACCCCCCCCCCTTTACTTGAGACAGGTTGTAGTATTTGAAAGTATCAGGAAGTTGTTCATATAATTTTCAGTGTTTTATGTGGAAGGCCAATATCACTGTATCATACTGTATTGCCAATTTCATGATAAACATTTAGATAAATCATTAACAATAGCAATTAATTTTTCACAGAAAACTATAGACTGAAACAATGCATTTGAGCGTATGATGCTAAACACAATAGTGGGAGAAATGAACCTTAAAAAAGACTTATCAAAGCTCTGCAAGCTCTCCTTATGAAAGCTGATCAGAATAAATTAGGTTCACTTCACCACTGAATAAATTCCTATGAGATCAAGAAAGTCTGTGCCATATCCATCATGCAAGAGGCAAGTAAGACTGATTGCCTGTCATCTTATGCTTAATAAAAAGCAAATATTGGCTGTATGTATGAGTATTTGTGCAAATTGTGTGTTTGTGCTGCGATAAGCAGCAGTGTACCTTTACCACCACCAGGAAAAAGCTCCATGTGGAGCCATGTGGCGAGCAAAATCAGATGTCACTTGTGTTCATGATAAGATCTGTTAACCAATTTTGAATTGAAACATTTGAGTAAATTAACCATAACCACTTTCTTTGTATTATAAGTTTTCCAAACACATATGAAACAAAACAGGGTTGCTCCAAATTTACAGCACTCAGTATTCGCATAGCAAATCCAGGAAGAACAAAGCACACGCTCACACACACCCCCTTGTTTTCATATCTTAGTGAGGACTTCTGCCTGACATAATGCTGACCCTAACCATCAAAAATGAATGCCTAATGCTAACCCTTAGCCTAAACCTAAACATAACTTAACTGTAAGCTGTCAAGACATCAACATTTTCCAATGGAATAAAAGAAACAAAATAGAAGAAGGCATCATATTTGGCTTTTTGTAGTGTTAAACTGGAGGTGAGTATTCCATGCAATAAGTATATTTACTTATGCTCAATAGTGAGAGGTTCTTTGCAAAGCCAGTGCCTTTTTTTTTTTAACCTTCTGACATGCCACCATAAATATGTTTAATAAATTTACCACCAACTTTCATCAAAATAAGTATGCTAAGCGGCTGGCATTCTGGTGATCAGCTAAAATGTCTGCTCTAAAATTAAAAACCTATCTGTGCACGGGGTTACTGTGCGACACTCAGTGAATAACTGCCTGTCAGAGATCGGACTCGCTTTGAATACATTTCCTAAAGGTTCACACAATTTTTGTATAGCAGGATTGAAGCAGAGGGTGTAAATTAGAAGGGCGTAAAGGGAGTACCCCATAACTAACACTATTCAGACGTGGAATGCACCATTGCTGGCTGGCTTCATGAAAAAGACATAGCTAAAACGGTGACGAAGAGGGCTGAAATATGCAGCACTCTTTCCCACGTAGCTGAGATTTGTCTTCAAGTCACATATAATGCATGAGGCTAGTTTTCCGACTGCAACACGATGGACAAGCGAGTACGCAGTTCAGGGTGTATTGAATTGCCTATTAAACATAATAAAATTCTACATCAGTTCATTGTAGTCTTGTGATGCCTGCCTGTAAATGCTTCTGCATGCTTTCAGACCTATGCTGAGAAAGTGATTAATAAATGTTACCAGGGGTGTCCTAGTAAGAATGCTGTTACTACTTTTATGGAAAAGTGACCATGGGTTGTTCAGATGCCCTCAGATTAATGGAAAGGAGTTCATGTCTAAATAGTCAGCAGTGGGGGACCAACTCCAGCTGAAAGCCCGCGACCTGGTCACAGTGCACAGTGACGGGAGAATTAAACTTACAATTTTTTCTGTGGGTGTGGATCATGAAAACATGACACAGAAGGAAGTCCTGTGGGAAGCTTGCATGCTCAAACAGCTAAATGCTGTGCCGCCATGCTTGGTGAGTCTACATCACAGTTTGAATTGTGGGAAAATGGCAGTGCGGGAATGGACAAGTGATCTCTGTGTTTTAAAGTGAAAAAAACACTTTCACAGAGGCTGTGAAGTAAGTGGCAACTAAATGATGTTGTGCTTGGTTATAAACTTGCTGGACCTTTCACTCTCCCTCCGCTTCCTGTGTTGATGCTGATATTTGAAGGCTGGGGTCTGCTAATGAAAGGACGAACCTTTAATGGCTTGCTGTGAATGTCAGCAGGGACAATGAATTAAGCAGTGTCACTGCACCCTGACCTGGACGTACTTGTCATCAAACAGGCTTATTACAGTTTGTACATATTAACTCACTCATGTTAGTATATGCAGCTCTCATTGTTGTGTCTTGAATGAGATCATGACCATATAATTTTTCCATATCTGTCAATGTTTTCTAGCTAGATTAGATTATGCAAGCCTCCTCAAGGGCATACAGTGTGTCTGATGTGGTTGCCTGAGACAATTTTTAAAAAGTGCATTGCTGAATGAATTCAGCTCCCAAACAAAATGTTTTTCCACCCTAATACCCGCTGCGAGTATGAACCTTTAATGTTTAATAAACTGTGTTCATTTGGATCGGTATTAAACTTAGTCACGAGCATCATACCAATCATAGAAAGTTGTTTCTTCCGCCATTCTCAATATTACCTTTCTTGCAGCACAATCTTTCAGATTTCCCATAAACTGCAGCCTATTCTCTCGCCCTCAGGGATATATTGGGGTTCATTGAATGAATCTCAAACATCAGAGCAATCACTGTCTTGGTTGAGTGGCATTTCTCTCTGCACTCTCTGTCTAGCAGCCTTGTTCCGCTTCATTTGAGCCCACATCCGGCCAGAGAATGATCGTGGCAGCCAGAGGAGTCTTCCCAGCCGTTTTGTGGGCGTCTGGACGTCCTGGGCTCCTCTGTATTCATTAGCAGGCCAGTCACAGTGGTGCGATGGAGCGTATCCTCTCAGTGGCTCACAGGGACTGTCAGCAGAGTGACGGAGACAGATCGCAGGTGGAGAAGCGAGGAGACCTGCCATAGATTAACTCGTCTGCCAGCAGGGGGACTCCATGGTACCATTTGTTTTCAGCTCAACAGATAATTTTTCTAATTAACCTTTAAGTGGATTGCTCAGTGTTGTATTCAGCATGACAAAAGACCACTGAGAACCTGTCGACTTTTCTTATATTCTTTGGTATTAAGAAAATAAGAAATGCTTTCTCAATTTCTGATGATTTTCCAAGCTCTATGTCACGACCGATACATGCACACACTCATGAACAAATTTATTACCCAGTGTAAGGTTTATGCCACAGATGCTATAAATTAACATGTGTGCAAGCTCTTTAATCAAAATGATACTTTTAATGATCAAATGCATACGAAAAAGCAGAAAATATAGTAAAGCACCGCATTATTTTTATACTAAGGTGCCAAATTACTATAAAGAAACATTAGTATCTATCTGTCTGTCTATATCTATATTGTATTACTGATGCAGCAGCACTGAATGAAACTGAATACATTATAAACCTTGACACTCTGAGTCTAGTAACCTATCACAGACAATTTTGTAAGCGTGCCAGTGCGAAGAGTTTGGTGACCGTTCTGTTGTTTTTTCTGCTGGCGGAGAAAGGCCATTTAGACTGTGTGTGGACTTGAGACATGAAAGTAGTTTGGAGAGTTAACTACTGTGAAATATTTTATTGTTCCCATTTTGACTACCCCACAATATCCTAAAATCTGTGTAGTCTCCGCCAGAAAATCTTGAGAAAAAAAGAGCTTTGTGTTGTAGTACTTTTGTCGAGTACACTTTACTTTCTACACTTTCTGTAACTTGGAAGAGAAATCAGATTCCGTTCTCATGCCCATCAGTATCAGGCAGACAAATACTCAGCATATGTGTAGTTTAGTTCATTCAGTACTTTTGTGACCAAACGTTAGACGGTCACAATGTTAAAATGTGATATTTGGGCTTATGAATTATGAATGTGCAATGTGTATGTTTTTCACTTCCTTGAAATAAATAAAATAAATAACAAATTAAAGAAATGGGATGCTGAGGCTAGCTATTTTCTGCCTATATATCAAATATATTTCACCTCTGTAATATTCTGGATATTTATAATTGAGCTATTTGTATAGGTTAGAGCTATTTATTTTTTTGTAAACTTTTTGTAATATATTGTATTATTTAATTTAGTTCAGTTTGTTACTGTTACTTTGTTGGAACAACCGTAACCACATAATTTCCTGAGGGATTAATAAAGTATTCTGATTCCTTTGTGTTAATCTAGAAGCTCGCATATATTTTCTATAATATAGAAAAGGCTGGAATTGAGCATTCAAACTTTTGGCACACGTACATATTAGGCCTTTGAAGGTTTTTATCTATTTGACATATCATGATGTGATGATGTTGCATAGCAACCAGCAAGCATTGCGCTAAAGTGACCCTTTTTAAACACTTATTCGCTCAATGTAACATCTAGTTATCGTAACAGCCACAAAATTTTAGCCAGAATTGATACACTCCCAGGTTGCCTGGCAACCACTTAGCGATGGGCTAAAATGACCTGTGTTTAAAAACCCCCCCAAAACTTTTCATTTTAATTTCAAGGCAGATTTGTAGCCACAAAAGCTGTATTATACATTACAGATTGACCCTGTTGCCTAGCGACACCTTAACAATGGGCTAAATTGACCCTTTTTTTGTATTTGTGTACCTGTAACATGTATAAAAGCACTGTGTCATTTTAATTTCATGATCAACAGCACAAACAGGTCCAACAATAGTATACTATCGGTCTGTATTGGTTTACAGGTGAGACGGCTAATGCTCATATCATCCACAGACTGTTCAGACTAACAAAAGATGGTGTTTAGTTTCTGAAATCATCTGACTACAGTGTGCTGTTAAAGTTTGACTTAACTCTTAGTGTATAACCTGGAAATTCAATTTCAATCTTTAAGTTAACAGTCAAATGTTGTCCCCAGGCAAAGAGATTTCCTCCTTTGCAAATAAATCCAAAATGGGCATCCTAATATTATTCCCTTCCAGCCTCGAGTCACTGTAGCCTCAACCAAAATCCACAACCTGGACCGCCTGAGGTCACAATATTAATAGGTCAAATTCATATTTTTCACTCGTTTATTTCCTCTTTAATTAAAAAAAATAAATTATGTTGTCGTTTTTTTAAACAAAGAGTATTAAATGCTACACAAGCTAGGTTTCTTTCCTTTAAGCTAACCTAAGATTAAGCTAACAAATAAGCTGGAAACATGCCTAAATGTCACGCGACTGTTATTCGGATTTAAGGTGCTTATCATAATTATAAATGCTTTATAGACTATTCAGACCAAACAAAAACAAATAAAAAAAAAAGAAGACATTGTTCATTACTGGACTCTCTTTGCAGCATGCTGTGAAAGTTTAAGTTATCTGTCAGAGTAACACCAAGTGGACTCAGGACATTCAGTGTCAAACTTTATATTAACCATCAAATGTTGCCCCCAGGGCAAGAGACTGCCTCCTCTGCAAATAAATCCAAAATGGCCATCCCAAGAAGATTTCCCCAAGCCTCGAGACGTTCATGCTTTAGATTAAAAAATGTGTAATTCCATAGCCATCTGGCTCGAGAAAGGAATTTAAGAGCTGTGTGGATGCCAGCCCGATGCCACATCTTGGAATGGGCTATTGCTTTCCAAATTGCTCTGGGCTGTGTCCCTTTCCATGTATTTGTGCAATAGCATTAGCTTGTTTTCTGTCTGCCCTCCCCTCTTTATAAAGTTTTAAAAGTAATCTTTTCTCAGAGCATGGCTGTTTCTGATAAGGAATCTAAACTAGGTCAAGGACTCAGAGTAAAGTCATTGAACAGTAATTAAAGCACCCGCTGATGCTACAGTTCAAAATGTCTCCACCATGAGCTTTGAGATAGAAATCCATTCAAGGATTTGGAAAGCCTTTGTTTCACTCTCCTCATGAGTAAAATCACTTCATTCTTTTTTTTTGTCAGGGAAACTGAGTAATTAAGTGCGCAGAGTTATTATCAAGCCACTGGAGTGAATCGAGAATTCTGCCTGATCACCTACGAAATGTGATGCCCAGTCATTCAAAGGAGTGGCAGTAAGTTGAAAACAATTCAGGGGTTGGGTGATCAGGATACTCTGATATGCATATGAGAAATCCATTTTCCAGAAATGTACATTTTACGTTGTGACATTGTGAAGGATCATATTGGTACACAATGCATTAAATAGCAGTCAAAAACAGTCTCGTGATTTTAATTTCTATAAAATCCTTATATCAGACTTCTATTGTTAGTAGCCCTACCATTAGAACATGTATTGCACTACCAATAACTTAAATGTATTTTTTACTTACAGTACACTGAGCCAAATACACATGTATGTAAATTAACTGTATGCAAAAATTAAATTTTTTAAAATTGCATGTACAATAAGCCTCCTTTTTAAAACCAGACTACTGCTAAGAAGTTCTGAAAGTCATGAAAAGAAAAAAAAAATAAACAGAAATATATGCAGATCTGGAGAACAATACGCGAACTAATATTCCCACCAATGGGACCACCATTGCCTTGTGAAATACATAATCCCTTTCTGTAAGAAGATGATATTTGGCAGCCACCTCCATCTACTGTAACATTGTGCCTATGGTCTTTTTGCTTCTTTAGGAGAGCCACTGGCTGAGCATTTGAAGTTTTAATCTGGCGCTCCAGAGACTAAGGTCACCTTTCACTACCCCCCTCTCTCTCTTTTATTTGCTCTTGCTTAGTTCTGGCAACCCTGCCATTTCACACACTATTAAAAGAAATCTGCTAATGCAAGGAATGAGGTCCTTGGCTTGTGGAATGGAAAATGATGGCATTTCTGAATTCTGTCTCTCTAAAAAAGACCCTGGGCGTCTTGCGCAGGGTTTATGACCCTAAGATTAGTCACTTTTTGGTGCTGGATGTACTGCCTTGGGCTATTTCTGCCAGAAACTGATTTTCATATTGATGTGCGACGTTGAACCCTCTCCAGTCCACATATTGGCTCATGCATCACCTGGACTGTGCAGCTGTCAAGCCTCAGTGATAGCAAGTGAAGCAGACAATTCCTCTGTTAATAAATAAACAAGTGAGGGTGCAAGTACGTATAATATTCCAAAGGCTCGAGGCATCCAACTACGTACTGCACATTTCATTAACATTAACATTGCATGATGTTCAATTTCAATTTGTCCCGATTTCCTGTTACAAAGCATAATTATGGCATGTTTATATATTACTTGTGTCAAGAATAATAATACCACCACATTTTGAGCTGCCTTCACTTTGTCATTGAGTATTGTAGTCTTCTCTCCTGAGCAAATTTGGTTTTATTGGGCTTGTCCTTTAAAGCAACAGAAATTGGAATGAAAAAAAAAACAAAAAAACGTATGTATGCAAATGGATAAAATTTCTTACCAATCTTTATTTGCACGTTTCTGCTTTATATCTGTGTGGATATATAGCAACATGGCTAAAAGTAAGACCAGGTTACTAACACTGTATGCCATATACTTTATTCTACTGGCCTTTCCACACTTGTCAAGGGAGAGAAAAAAAAGAGCAGTTGGGGAATTACATGGAGCACAGCTTTGCATGCATTACACAGAGAAGACTAAGGAGAGATTATCCAGGGCCAGATGTGTCTCTCTCCAAGGAAAAAACACGCAGTCCGCTAAGAAGCAGCAATATCCTGCCGCTAGTAAGCGTCAAACAGCAGGGCGTTGACGGTCGGCTGTCTGGAGCATCGTGCCGGCTGTCTCTGAATTTGCAAGATTTTAGGTTTAGGAAGCAGTCGTCTTTTAATGTCGTCGACGCGTCCTCCATCATACTTTAGACAAGTGTTTTCCAAGTTGACTGATTGACGGTAATGCAGCATTAACTTCTGTTTGCTCACAGGCAAATGTCATCTGTTTATTTCTGAGAGAGAAAATATGGGGTTCAAGTTTGTCTGTGAGCAGAGCAGCTTTGTCCCAGGAAAAGAGACTTTCATGCAAAGAGTCTGGAGCATTGCAACGCTGAAACCCTTATACTAGAACTGTACACACTATATTACTTTGGGTTCCTAACATTGCCATACCCACTTCCTCTGGTTTAATTGTAATAAATGTGTTTGATGTCTTCGATGAGCATTTCAGTGTTATGACATTCTGTAGTTCATGAGCTATGACTCCATAGCACAGAAACCAGCATGCTTCTCTAGGTGCAGAATTGTGTTTTATTGAACCAGGGCTTGTCAGCATTTTTGGTGAGCTGGTAAAATATAATTGTGTCATCCTTTATAAAGCAGTGTTGGGTTGACAGCACCCACAGAAGCTTCATTTCTCTGCTTTTTATTGGGGTGTGAAGAAGGGACATTCTCTTGGTGATGAATAACGTCTCTCTCGCATGAAGTCAAGGTAAAACACACTCACAGTGGTGGTGTGCTCCACTGGATGTACATGGATCATTTAAAATGAAATCAATTCAGCTGAAGAATTAGAGCTGGTTGCCATAATGGTTTTTATCTGACACCCATCAATACCTCTATTGATTTGCAAGTAGGATCGAATCTTGTGAGGACTGAGTGAAAAAAAAAAAAAACACGTAAAAATTCGGCACAAAAATATCAAAGTACTATTGCAACGATTGTACTGAGGTAGAGTGGCATCTGTTAATCCATCATGATTCTCTCTGTTCCCTAATGCTGCTCCAAACTAAGTGTTTGAATGTTTAATATACCAAAACCAGCGACCTTTTAAATCGAAATCCCTTCACGTTTTTGCAACAGCATCTAACTTGTGCATATAATCTCCAGTTGGTTCTCTGCGTATGTGTAATTAAAAAAAAAATCTAATCACATTTTTCTATAGAATTTAATTATTTGCTCTCTTAAAGAAACAAGTTTCAGATAGGGATTCAAAGCAAGTAAGCTTCAGAGTTACTCCAAATCACATGACAAATATACCCCCAGTGCACCTGCACTATAATATATCAAGATCAGCAACCATCTTTATTGTGTTCAGGTTCTTACCAGGGCTGCAAACACCTGTTTATGGATACAAAAAAACAACAGCTTCACATTTCTTTATAATTGATTTTGTCAGAAACACTGTGAGGTCAAATAAAATTTAAGGACCAGAGGATCCTGTTCATAAGTTATTAAGGCAGGGAGGGGTCGCATCAGGGACTCGTGCTTTAAATAGAGCTCCAAAGTTTCCAACTTCATTTCCTATGCACAATCAAGCTCAGACCCACGAGATAGAGGATATTTAAGGTCCGATGAATGGATGTAAGCCAGAAACGGCATTTAATAAAAGGAAAAGACGAGATACAAGTTGATTAATGCAATGAAGAATAATAAAGCCATAGCAGATCTGCGGGGAAATGTAAGGTCTTATTTTCTTTTTCTCTTGACAGGGATTAAGTACAAATATCCCTGCTACTGGTATTAACTTCTGGCAGGATTGCTCTGTTTCATGATCAGTTTTTAGTCCAAGTCCTTGTATCTCTTCACTAATATAGCTGCAAAAGAGAGAGAGAGAGAGAGAGAGAGAGAGACATCATCTTCAGTAATAACAGTAATAAAACATAGCTGATATCATCTATAGGGTTCAAACGATAAGGGTGTTGAAAGGCCTCTGTCGATACACTGAAGTCACTGATAGTCAGGATGGCAATATTCAGTATCTTTAATTTGGCGTTTTCCAAGCCATGACTCAATGATTTCTCAGTGTTTCCTGCAGATTTCCTTTCTTATCCTTTGCAACAGCATCGCTAAACCTCTAAACATTACTTATTTATTTTTCATTGAATCCCAGACTAATTAAATTCTTGCAGGGTGAACAGCTCTTTCAGGCAGACTGACCCACATCACCAGTGCAGCTATAAAGCCCGGGTTATATTAAAGTTAAACACATGAGTGTGCACAATCCATAGTTAGAGAATTGTGAACGTTAAAAAGAGTATGCAAATGTTTTTTTTAATATAAATTTAAAAAATTGTTCCGCTCTAATCATGTCAGAGAAACCTATTAGTTAATAAAAGCACAGCTTACATATCAAACAAACACTATTTGAGCAACAACTTCAAGAGAAAAATGTCTTATTCTGCATTAGGTTTATTTTATTTTTTTTACTTTTCTTCCACATCCCACACAATGACAAGCACAGCCCCAAACCCTGAACCTTGTGAGGGGCATTTAGTGGGGGTAAACGTCACAGAGTGTAATTAAAGAGGATCTTGCCCTCAGGAACTCTCCCAGTTGACAAAGTGAATAAGTGACAGTGCCTGTTTTTTTTTTTCCTTTTCTATCAAACCAGCAAATATTGACTTAAAAAGAGCATGGCTTAGAGAAATATCAAGTTGTTTCACAAAATTGTTATCACTGTTTGTCAGGCACATATAGAATTCTTCTGAAGTGGCCCGTTTTTCATTTCAACTTTTTTCCTCTCGACACAAGTTAAACGACTGTGCTGGAAAAGAAAAAATTCGAAACTGGTACGATTTATGAAATCATCAAATGTGTGTTATCTGTAATTGATCAAAAAATATGAACAGAAGCGGTCAATTAGTGGCATGTTTGGCCTGCTTTATCTGTCCCACTACTGGTACTTCTGGAATAAATATGGTGCCATATCTTATCTGTGGCAATTCTCCATATTCACACCCACAGGGACGGTCCTGTACATCAGACTATAAGGCCTTGAATCGCTAGATTAATGAGACAGACAAAGGTAAACTTGATTAGAGCAGAGTCACCCCAATCCACCTTTTCTGATTTGTAGTTAATCGCCTTGGATTGATTTAAGCCTTTGATTCTATACGATCACTTCTGTGCAGCAGAATTTGCACTGACTCGGAGAAAAGAGAAATTTCGCAGCAGGAATTTCTACCTTGTTTTCTATCGACTGCTAATTGATGTTAGATAAAATTACAAACTGAGAAAAGTCCTGGGAATCATCAATCAAATAGCCATATTCTGCTGTACTCAGACCTATGGAGGACAGCTGCTATATAACAGCGGCTGCTAAACAGGACTAATTCTCTAGAATGAAATATGCTGCAGAGGACGGCCATTTACAGGACCCGTATCAGAGCTATATTTCAAGGCCCAGCCGCAGCCTCTGCCCATTAAAGTGTGTGTGATGTATTTTAGGGCCGGTTTATGTCCTGCTCTTTTCTCAAAGAGGGCTACACACTGACATGATGGCTGATAGAAGATGCTTTTGGGCCAGCAGTGGCTCTCCATACAGAGTAAACCAGAGCAGAGGCTATATTATTAAAGAAGATAGACATCTGAAGAGTCAATTTGGCCAAACCGTGTGAATTCAGATTAGAGAAATTCCAAAATGTCATCGCTGCTTTCGTATTTATTTGCCTTTACAAATAAATGTAAGCACTGGTATCATAAATGTGCATTTAGTGGCTGGGATTAGGTTTATCCCTACCAGCTTTAGTATTCGAGGATAGACTAGTATCAGCAAGACTGTTTACAGCAGAATGAAGGTACGCATATGGAAAACAATCCTCATTACTTGACCTCTACAGATGCTATATTTATGGGTTAACACTGCTACTGTATGTGCACTATCAGCACCTATTACACGTGAAAACAAATGGTGCGAAGTCATGGTCAACAAAACAACAAGATTCTTTCTTTATATGCGTTAGGTGCAGTAGGTGTGACGATGGTATCTCCTAGTGAGCAAAAACAATGCTGTTTTAAAAAAAAAAATCGTTTTTCTGTTGTACTGTGGTTTAGCTTTTAAATTTTACATGTGATATTTAAATTCATTAATTACAGGAGAATTAAAGCAACTGTGAATGAAGCATATTCTCTGCCTTACAACACGTCCCAAAGACGTTTGCTGAGCCAAGAAAATAATTTTAAAACAGCCCTACTTGTGGGAACAGCACATAATTTAAGACATAACAGTAGTCACACTTTGAACACATGGACTGTTTCCTCATTGCCCCTAAAGATTGAAGACACAACTTAGAAGTTCAGCTCTGATTGCCCGCCAGATGGCCATACCGGAGAGATCACTTTTCTGAAAAAGACTTTCACCTGGAGGCTTCCTCAATCATGTTAAAATTTTACTGCAACATCTGACATCTGACCAGCGTGCTGCATGGCCAATATGGGAAGAAAGTAGTTATGGATATTTCGGGCTCAACACACAGCTTTCCCTGCATCGTCTGCATAATATAAAGCCAGTGAGTTTCATAACAAATAGAAATCTGCATCACGCACCCCTCAGAGACGAGGCTTGTCATTATGGCATCAGCTAATAAGCAGGTGGCAGGAAGTAAATAAAAACAATATCCAGCTAATAATATGACAATACCCAGCTGTTCGGCACTTCTGAGTATAATCAATCACCTGGACAACAAGGTGATCTATAAAAATTTCATCACATTTATCTAGTGGAGAACTTCTACCCCGATAAGACACCAACTGCCACATGAAGTAAATAGTTCTTGAAGAACATTAGTGGCAAGCAGTGTATTGAGGTTGATTATCTCTGTGACTAATGCTCTGTCACTCTGTGGTATGAGAGGGCCCAGCGAGGACCCCCAGTAATGGAGCCTGAGCAGGTGCTGAAAGCCCATTGACATCAGGGGGGAGTGCACTGACAAGAATTTCTGATGAATTTCAATTACTGATCTATTAAAGCTAATGAGGTAAATGAACAGCCAGAATACATTTGCCAGATAGCTTGAGACAAGACCTCAGCCGTTCGACTGGATTTTGTGCGTATGTGGCCACAGCAGACGGCATAACGCCAGTGTGGAAATGAAATAGCTGGGCGAGTGGGAGCCGAACATGTATGAGTCAAATAACCACTGGCAGCTCAGGAATTAAATGCTTAATATTAAGCACACTGTTATGGCTAATAAAAGTTCATGCTTCCATCGTTTGTTGTGTTGGGCTTACTGAACGTAGGGATAGCATGCCACCTAGTGGAGATAGTGCAACACAGCATAATACAGGTTCAC
>VOQK01017230.1:8132-27312 GCA_015052645.1 Benitochromis conjunctus
ATGAATTTAAAGAACATCAACTAGGGGCATAGCTGGCTCTGAGAGCGCAGCTACATATATTACATCTCTGGATAATAGTAGCAATGTTGAATTTTAAATGAGGTGATTTTGAGAGAGTCAGAAAATGAGAGTGACTGAGAAAATAGGACAGCAGGAATGTCCATATCACCAAGTGGAATGGAGACTGCCTGTGAGAGATCTGTTGAACCTTATGTATGTGATCGCAAAAAGAAAATATCAACATTTTAAGTTGCTTCCTCAAAGGTCAAGGACACATGTATGTATGTGAGTGATGCTTTTTTGAGTAATGCAGAAGCATTACATAGAAAGCCAAAGTATCTACACAGCACTTAAACATATCCGGCCTTTCATGGTGAGCAGCCTTATAGAAAACATTGACATTGGAGGGCAAAACCCCACAGAAAGCAGACGAATCCCGAGTGTCATTGACCTACCGACAGCGTTTATCTGCCGACAGCAGACACAAAGCTTGCAGTATATCTGTCTTCACTAAATCCTTAATATATGTTTATCTTTGCAAAAAGCTGTCTGTGTGTAATTCTTGCACTCTGTGGTTTCTGAGGTGAAATATTAGCCCTGATAAACGACTTCTATAAATCCCAAAGTCCAGAAGGGCCAGCTGAGAGATGCTTAAAGCCATTTCCTGTATTACAAGTTTTATTTCAAAATATTATTGTGAATGTAGGACTACAGATTGATTAGTATTGGGAAAACAGACATTTTCAATAGGTTTCTTTTTTTTTTTAATGACAAGTTGATCTCTGAGCCTGTGTCTCTATTACAGACAGAGCTCTACTGCTGTTAAGAGTTATAAATTGCGGTGCTTTCAGCTATATTTTAAACGTCCCAGTAAAACCACAATAAATCAAATAAATAAGCTTTAATTTAACAATTGCAAAATCATTGATAGACCGCAATTTTTTTAACGCTAACTACAGCATATGACAGATCTTGATTTTATATTTTTTCCTCTATTACAGGAACATTTTTGACATTGGATCCCAACTGTTTCTTCACTTGCACCATGCATCATGTATTCATAAAATATGCTAGGCTCTAAAAAGCTAATCCCAGTTTGGCTGACCCTTCTATTCCACAACATTTAACATGTGTGCTTGAGCCTCTCCCACCATTCAAAACCTTCCACGGCTCAGTTTAAAACTCAAAATGTGGTCCTGAGGCCGTTCTCAGGGTTTCCAGAGCCCATATTCTGTTCTGTCGAGGAAACACAGGTTAAGTTCCTCTCTCTGGGGTGTAGTGTCTCAAAATGTGTACACAGACACCGTTCCCCTGATGGCTAATGTGTTAACGTTTACCCCAAGCAAAAAAAAAGCCCTGGTGTTCATCAAAACTGAACCTGAGCAGAGACCGTTTTGGATCAAACTCGGTCTTTCTCAAATTTGGGGGTAGAGAAGTATAAAAAAAAAGGTATAAGGTGGTATAGTGTGGAAATATATTGATATGTGTTTGTAGAGCCCCTGCAGAGTAAGGCTGCTAAACGATTCTTCACATGTCTTCATAAGAAATGCTTGGAAAAGGTGGGTGGATAAAGACTCTTTTTTTGGTTAGGGCCACAGAAGAACTTAATATCCTATTATTGGGGTGGGCGTGCTAAGGGTTCAGCCACAGACTCAAGCAGATGAGCGTGTCAAAGTCAAAGTGTCCCGGGGATAAGAAGGTCTGTTCAAGGAGTGGAAAAGAACAAAGAAAATGCAAAATTAGTAATGGTACAACCAACTAGAACAAGTGTGAGGGGAGCATCTTTTTATTGGATGCTTTGACAGGTCAAATGGCTGCGAAACCTTAACATTTACAGGATAGCTGCCACACCAACGCTACAATATGAGAATACACAAAATATAATTAAAGTGTGGTGTGCTATTTGTAGAGCAGCTATATAAACAGAGAAAAAAAGATGAAAACTTTGGCAAAGTTTCAACCGTGTTGGTCTGGTAATTCATATAAAGCAGGACTTTACTGTGTTTTAATGTTGACTTTGCTGACATGATGCAGACAGACTCCACACCCTTTAAAACTACTGTACTAATAAATAAAAATAAGCATCGTCTCATGCATTTTTTAAAAATGTGTATAAAAGCCTTTTTTGTACTCTACTTTCAGAGGAACTCTGTTCTTTACTTTTCTTTCTTTGTGGTCATCAAAGACGTTAGCTAATCTGTAGTCTGTTTCAAGTGTGCTCAGTATTCCTGCATCCCCCCCTTTCCCGTAGAACCTGCATATTCTCTCCAAGAAACTCAGAAAGACACGAGTCCACCAGGGAGAAACCCTTTGAAATATATTCTTTGGTTGTGTCTTCAGTGAAAAAGCTTGCATAAATAACCACACACAGGTCCTCATGAATGCTTGAGACACCAGATACTGTGGCTGAGCCAATAATTGGCCTCATAGTGTATTCTGGCCGTCCACATTTTCACTGATTTCTGCGCTGGTTTTCTCTAACAATGATTGAGAAATATGCACATTTCTCTGAAAAATGTCACCTAGCCTTTTGTTATTTTTAAAGCTCTCATTTAGACTTCTAACTGTAACTTTGGCGAGTGGCGGTGCTGTCGTATTTAAAAGTTCCTGAGTTATTAAGCCTTAGTGGGAGAACAATGGTAGAGGAGTGCTTTTTCATATATGGAACAAAAATAAGGCCTCACTATAGAGTGAACCTGAGTTCCACTCTTTGACCTACTTTTAAGAAACCCAACCTCAGACTTTTAGTAGAAAGCTATGAGGTTAAGTGAATGTTTTATTGGTTGTGCTGGGCATTTTAATAGATATTCCTGAAGCATTTTTTTCCTTTTACAAAAGCATATATAAACGGGGCTGGTTACTGTATGTTTTACTTTTTTGTCATAAGGGATATCATGATTTAGCCTTGAGCGCTTTTTCAGGATATGCTTGCTATCTGCAAGATTTGTGGACAGTAAACGTTGCCCAAAGTTTTGCCTGTATTTTTCAGTCGGTCTGTTTCCTCACTTTCCTTAAACAAGTCATATTGGTTAACCCTTGGGATACCGCTTGGATCATTTTATTCAACATTCACAATACATTCTTGGCTTTTTGAAAGCTGGTGCAATGCATCAGAGTGAGAAATGTCTAAAGGGTATTTAAGTGTTATTTTTCTCTAATTTTACTCACTGGTTCCTATTTCTGCCCAGTAAGAATAAAGTGAATGCAGCTAAGAATTGTTCTTTCTTATATGTGCTTCACTCTTTTCTGTATTATCTAGGGTAAGATTGTGACTTGCTACTTGGTAGTAGCACTTCACAATACTGCAGTTATTCCCCCATTTCTTTGTGCTTCCGTTGTCTTTTTCCTGGAATTTTTCTTTCTTTCTTTTTGGACTGGCACTGCAGGGAACTAAATTCTTCTGTAGTTCAAATATCAGTGTTGTGTGACCCGTTAATTGGTCACTGGTCCAGGGCTACTCGGCAGGCATCTAAATGCTTGAACAGTGTTGTATCACTGTGTATGGGGAACTGGAAAAAAGAAATGATATAAGGGGCTCCTTACAGCCCGATGACCTAGAAGAAGTCAAGGGAGATGAAGTCATTCTTGCCTGATTTCCAACTAAAACAGAGGACAACAGCTGAAAGAGCCAATGATCCGTTAGGTCTCACTCAACCACCCACCAGCATGTCTGATACACATGAGGACATATGCTCACGCAGGCCAATATGTGCTCTGATGGTCGGTTTACTTCCTAAAGAGCGATGAAAGGGTCCAAGATTAAGAGTGTCTTTAAGTAACGGATAAGTGACCAGTGATCAGAAGGAAATTTTTGTCTGTCACCAGTTGTACAAATGGCTGGTTTCGTCTCAAAGACCCCAGAACCTCCTTTCAACTCGTGACTTTATTTTTTTTAAACGTGCTTCGAGTTCTGCTTTTTGGAAAAGATAAATTAAAGCGTGCTAGACACAGGCAATGTAATCTACGAACTACTGAGTCCAGCACAGCCCGACTTTAAAGATGTCATTAATTATCACTTATAGCAAAACTGTCCTTTGTGTTGAGAATGCATAAGGATCAAAGTACAACAAGACGGGGAGCTGTGTTGTGTCTAAAATGTAACAACACATGGCAACCAATCCAGGAGACACCACAAAAATGAGATGGCTCCTTTCCATTTAAAACATTTTCAAATAATGGAACACTGCACCACACCTGACCATCAGAGGGACTCTACATGTGTTTCCATTACAGAAATACTCCCTGAGAATTTGTGAAGCAGCACATGTAGCTCACTTCAATACACACCCCTGCCATATGGGAACAGTTAGCTCCGTCCTAAGCACTGATTAGGGATATCAATAGATAAAAGTTTAGCCCATCTTCTCTGACGTCCACTTCCACACTTAATTTAATTTAGTTTCCTTTTAAAACTTTAACTGAAAATCGTAGTTTCTTAATGGCAAATATTTTTCAAAGTAAGCAAATGTTCACATGTGCACACAACATTTGTTTGTGGTGTATTACAAATACAGTCATGGTAAAAGAAGAACAATAGGACATTCTTTTTTAATTCTGTGGTTTTACGTATCGGTAAAATAATCCACAGGCATGATAATCCTCCCCTTCCTGACATGTCGTACATGCACGCACACACAGACTCACTCTGTAGGTGCAAAAAAATAGCGTATCGCTATAATCAGTCAAATTAATTGCACCATTCAGGCTTTTGATCAGCACCTTGGACAACAGCTGTAGCCAGAGGTCAGGGGAACAGATACATTTATCTAAGCTCATACTATAAACTCACCTCTAATCATCTTCTTCAAACAGACTAACACAACCCCAAAACAGATTTAGCCTTGCTAAAGTAACACAAAAACAACTGTAATGTCTGTGAGCATGGAAAAAAAAAGAGAAGGCCATTAAACACGGGTCCTCAGAGACAGACCGGATGGGTCACCCCATAACGAGCGTGCTCATTCATACAATTCCTCATTCAACATTTGTTTCCAGCAGACCAGCTTCCACATATATCACAGAAAGTTTTAGCAAATAAGTGGTTTGTGTTTTTGCACTCCTGTACAAAAACACAAACTATGTCTTTCAGGCCTTGCACTCAGCAAAATTAATTGAGAACACTGCTCAAATCCAACGTCCTGTTGGTATACTCAGCCTGCTTTCTTCTCCACTTCTTCTTTTGAGCGATACAATTTTTTGTTTTGCTAAACATAATTTAAAATGTACCCACACCAGCGGGATACTCTATAAGACACTGGATGAAAAACTAATTGTTGCATCGTTGACATCAACAGGTTCACAGGTATTTTGCCCAAATGACAGGTAGCAAGGTCAGGAGGTAAAAGAAATACAGAGTAAATATTTGGGGAGCTATAATCAATTTCATAAAGAAAATGTATGCTGCACCAAAAACAAAAGGTAGGCTTGGTTTACAAGACACAACACCGTCACATGTCACACCTTTGAAAGGATCTCAGACCAGTTAAATCCAACCTCAGATGAAATATAAAGCCTGGCATGTTACACTATCATTATTATTTACCAAAAACTAAGCCAAAAGTTTGCAGAAGCAGAAGTGAAAAAGTAAGTACACCCTCACTGCTTCCATAGGAATAGGAAGCGGGGCGATAGTAGCCACATGTTGCTAATAAAATTCATTTGATTAACTGATCATTAATAAGTTTGAGTGCCTCTATAAAAGCAGAACAGAACAGTTTGCTGGTTTGGAGCTTTCAGGCCTATGTTAACACCATGCCAAGGAGGAAAGACATCATCTATTATGTTTTTCCTCCAATTGTTGCTGCCTGTCAATCTGTAAGGGTTATAAGGCTATTTCCAAAAAAGTCCATCATTATTCACGAGAAGAAAACATACAAGACAGCTGCCAGCATTCTGAGGAATCGACGTCCAAGCAAATTCACCCCAAGGTCAGGGTGTGCGATCCTCGGAGAAACTTCAAACAACACAAGAGCTACATCTAAGACTCTACAAGCCTCTGTTAACATGTCAAATTTCATAAGAGTTCAATTAGAAAATAGGCCGTACTTATTTAGAAAAAGACTGAGCAAATATGGCTTATTGTGAACAGTTGTCAGGAGAAAGCCTCTTCTCTCTAAAAAGAACATGGCAACACAGCTTAAGTTTGCAAAGTTGCATCTGAACAAACCACAAGACTTCTGGAAGAATTTCCTTTGGACAGGAGACCAAAGTGGAAATGTCTGGCCATAACACATGGCACCACAGCTGACCAAAACCAAACACAGTATATCAGCAAAAACACAGATTTCCAACTGTCACATATGGTGGTGGATGAAGTAATGACCGTGAGATCCTCTGTATACCTAAGCATCCTAAAGTCAAATGTGAGACCATCTGTCCAATAAAACAAACCAAAGTGTGTTACAGTCCAAGCATCAACCTGAAATGCTGTGATGGGACATTAAGTTATCTATGCACGAACAAATTTCCCCTAACCTCAACGAACTGAAGCAACACTGTAAAGAAGAGCGGGCAAAAATCCCCCCACAATGAAGGGAGACACTGATAAAGTCATAGAGAAAACAAAGACTTTGAGGCAGTTCTATAGTTTGCTGAGTCATGCATTTTGGCTTAATAAATAAATAATGATCCAGTGTGATGTGCTGCTTTTCATTCCACGTTGTATTTACCTAATTTTAGGCACTGAGAAGGACTGGATACCTTGTTACATAAAACCTTAAAACTGCCAAAGGGTGTACTCTCTTTTTGCCATCGCTGTATGTTTTTAATAAGAAATATCTTTCATTTTAATAGCAAAATCTTCTGTCCTCTTCAGGAAACCACGCACATATTAGATGTGGTAGGACTAGTCACCCACAAAACACATAACCATCTAACCACCTCTTTATGGTAAGGTTTGCCAAAGCCTTTCTCAACCTTACCAAGGAGTTTGGTTAAATTTAGGAACAAAACATACTTGGTTGGGTTTAAGCAGCAATAGTGTGTTGGACTGACGTAGATCCTTTCAGGAAGTTTACAATGTTAGAACATATTTTAGAAGACAGAGTTGCATATGACAGAAGGCCATAATGTGGAAAGTCATCAGAAATGGTGATTACAGGCCACTGAATTGAAACCAGCCAAGGGGAAACCAGATCTTAGCCTGCAAGAAGTATTATGGTAGTTAAATCGAATAAAAGCCTTGGCTCAACACATCACTTGTGTTTTCTCCGTGCCTGCCCCACCAACATTGCACATTAAAAAGGAGATGAATCAGACATCTGCAGTAAAGGCAGACAGCCCTTTGAACCTTCAACAAAAGACAGATTAAGAGGAAGTAATAGAGAAGGAGAAGCAATAAGGGCTCAGGTAGAAGGTGAGTGACTTAAAGAAAATACAGAGCAGTTTATCACAGCTCGCAACAAGAGTTATCGGCCTGAATTAGATATCCAGATTCCTGGCTACCAGGGCCTGCTAAAAAGAAAATAGTACCCAAGGACTTTCCTCTCTGTCTCCCATCCCCCTGACCAATCACAGTCCAGGTGCCTCACCCTTCCTGGCTCACATTATTAAATTAAAGGCCAAGATTTATACCTTCAGTGCCAAAGCAATGGCTTTAGTCAGATTTGGAATCATTTATCCCATCAGAGGGTCGGCGAGTCAGAGGTTTGATTGATAGAGCAAGAGCAGTGGGGGGAGGATACGATTACATACTGCTGCATTGCTGGCCAGAGCTCTTGCATCTTTAATTCAGTGCTGAACAGCCTTATAGAGTCCAGACGTAGCAACACTGTGGCACAGATAAACAATCCCCCAGACAGCAGTGACAGCGTATGGAGCCATCTCTTTGCAAGCAGTTAAAAGACCAGACCTGAGACTAAATTTTAATGGGGAGTTTTGATGAAACAGCAGGGCGGCTGTCTGGTTATAAACTGCCCTCCTATTATTATTCCACTCTTCTTACCCATCTTGCACCACCATATGCCACAACAAACTTTACTTGTATACAGATTAATGAATAACATATGAGGCACTATGCATTTGCTTCAAAGTAGGAGCTAATTTTGATGTTCTGGTCAGAGTGGATTATCTTGATTATACCATAACCAGCTGAGAAATCCTAAATAAATACAGAGTGGAATAAGAGGAGCTGCTGCTTAGAGGACTTTTCCACAGCATTAAAGAACAGGTGCATAGTGGACAATACAATGAGCACTTTAGTTTTTTATTAATAAATTATAGTGATTAAAACATCATTTATACATAATCATATTTATATCAGATGGGAATGTAGGATTTTAGGTATTTTGTGTACTTCAGATAACCAGCATGAATTAAACCGATTCGTCTTTGGCAAATTCTAAATACATTATTGTCATAAATGGGAACAAAAAACAAACAAACTACTAATTCCTTCAAAATTAATCAATTATGACCCCAAACCTTAACTTTTTCAGAGTTTTTCCTTCCCTCTGTCTCTCTTCCACAGTGTGTCTTGTGCCTTGTCTTCCTCCGCTCACCCCAAACAGTCACAGCAGGTGGCTTCACCAGGAGGTTTCTTCCTGTTAAAAGGGAGTTTCTTACCCCACAGTGGCCAAGTGCCTGCTCATGAGGGTTTGTCAATTCGCTTGGGTTTTTCTATGATCTTTAGCTTACTACCTAAAGGTGACTTTTGTGTGTTGAATTCATGTATTGTTGGAGTTCTACATTACATAGCTGGTGTTAGAAGCAAACAACAACATTTTGAAAATGCCCCTTTGTAACAATAATTGACACACCTCACAACAATGTGTACCCATGCTTGAACTGTCTTTCTTTTTACAATCATTTAACCAGCAGCGTACTGTTCCACTATGACTTTAAAGTGCCCCAATGGCCAGTCAAATCATTGTCAGATGATAGTCTATTTGGCCAGATGTTTTCCCTCTTTTGTTTTTCCCAGAGAGACTGTTTACCTGCATGCAATCGCAGGTTGCTCAAAGATGAGCAATCAATAATTGCAATAAATGCAAACTGAAACTCTTGCAACTTGGAAATTCTGCATATAAAAATGCAGAAATTTTTTTTGAAGGTTAGTGGTCACCTAATGAATGGGGTTTTAGTGTTGATCGAGGAGTATAGATTTTATTTTGCAACTTGGTGCAAATCGAGTCATTTTTGCCAGAAATCCATTAGACATTGATCGATCCTTTTTAGAGTGCTTATGTGGTTGTGTGTAATTTTATTTGAGACAAAAACAACAACCTCGGTCTCAGAAATAGGATTTAAGCACACTGGAGTCAGAAAAACAGGATGCTGGCAGTATTAGCTGATGTTTTTATTTTCTCAGTTCCTGTAGGGATGTGGCAATAGCTGTGGAAAATCATCAAAAGACCACAGCAACACATGCATGTGAGGATGAAGGTTTAAGTTCACCCCTAGGCCCCAGTGCTCATTTCAACATTTTGAACAACACTTGGCAGCAGATTATTTTCATAAACAGAGGAACCAAAATCCTGAATGAAAGGTGCAGCGACAATTAAGATGATTGAAATAAGAGCAGTCTGAATTTGAAACATATGATCTCAAGGAATTTAGCTTAACACTATTAAGAAACACTAAAGGATCGTATTGAGGCATACTGACTAGCTGTAAAGTGTGCGTTGAATTACGGTGGGCCTCTCTGATGCACTCAGTGGCCTCTGCACCTGGTTTCAACATCGTGACATCACCATAGGAAATGGGACTGTTTGGATTCTCACAACTGAATCACAGGAGTCAATCAATCTTCATCCTCCACGGGTATCCACTATCACAACAGCACCTAATCAAGAGATTAAAGGAAGATCCTAATTTGTCCAAATTTGTGGTAAAAAAAAAAATTAAAGAAATCACACAAGTAGGGCTGTAGACGACAATTGCAAATGATATAAATGTGGAAACGCTCCATCTAGAATATGGAAAAATATTTTGAGGTTTGCCACAGCGGCCATATGAATGTAACCATTACTTGTGACAGATGTTGAAATTACTGCAGTTCCAGTGATTGCATCTATGAGAAAGTCTGCCTTGCAGTCCGCCACTTTGGTTTGAGTCATTTAAAAGGTCCAGATTTTATAATGTATATCGATTTATTTGTAAGAATATCTGTTTAGTCTGGTTTGTTATACCTTTGTTATTACGGTTTTGTTTTGTTTTTTTAATTTAGAATTGCAAACAAATCTTGATTGATGGGTCAGTATCTGCCGATCATGGGTCCACCTGCTCTATATCAGTCTAAGAAAAAGCAGCTGACACATGAGCGCAGCATTTTAATTCAAACTCTAAACACACACATGTTGGTTTAATGACCAGGTCAAAGGTCAAAGAGTTTGATGTTTAGTAGTCTGACACTATGAATGTTTTTCAACCCAAGACTTTAAAAGACTAACAGCTTTTCAGGTATTTTATGTGTGAGTTTTTGCAACATTAGAATTGCTCCTATAAATGTATAATATATTTATATTAACGGCAAGGTATTGCAGAATGTGATCACTAGGAGCTCTCATTGTAGACCCTTTTTTAATTTGTTAACATCATTTCCACTGATTTTACTCTGACTTTATTATAAATGTGTGCAGTTTCATATTTTAATGATTTCTATTTAATCTCACAGCTGTTAAAATTAATTACTAAATCATACACTCACTGACTAATTTACTAATGTACACCTGTTCAGTTGCTTGTTAGTGCAAATATCTAATCAGCCAATCACATGGCAGCAAATAAATGCATTTAGACATGCAAACATCATCAAGACCACCTGCTGACGTTCAAACTCAGCATCAGAATTGAGAAGAAAGGTAGTTTAAGTGACTTTGAACATGGCGTGGCTGTTGGTGCCAGACGGGCTCATCTGAACATTTCAGAAACTGCTGATCTCTCGGGTTGACAGGGAATGGTCCGAAAAAGAGAAAATACCCAGCAAGCGGCACTTCTGTGGGCAAAAAATACCTTGTTGATGCCAGACATCAAAGGAAAATGGCCATACTGCTTCTAACAGATAGAAAGGCAGTAGTAACTTAAATAACCTCTCATTAGAGCCAAAGAAAGCAGAAGAGCATTCTATTATAGCAGCAGAAGACCACACTGAGTGCCACTCCTATGAACCAGGAAACTAAGGCTACAGTTTACACAATTCATCAAAACTGAACAATAGAAGACTGGAAAAAACATTGGCTGATCTTGTGAGTCTCAGCTTCTAAACAACATAAAAGTATGAGTCCATCTTCTCTCTTAGAAAGGGTTTAGATTGGTGGTCTAATTGTTTGAGAGATATTTTCTTGGCACGCTTTAGCAACTAAGCATTGTTCAAATGCCACAGCCTACCTGAGTACTGTGTTGCCCATCCCTTTATGACCAGAGTCTGCCCACAGCACAGTCTGCCATGTCACAAAGTCGAAATCATCTCACACTGCTTTCTTCAACATGATAATATGTTAATAATACTTCACTTACATCATCTCCACAGTCA
The DNA here is from genome assembly GCA_015052645.1 of Benitochromis conjunctus. Taxonomy (NCBI): domain Eukaryota; kingdom Metazoa; phylum Chordata; class Actinopteri; order Cichliformes; family Cichlidae; genus Benitochromis; species Benitochromis conjunctus. The sequence goes on from VOQK01017230.1 coordinate 19,603, forward strand.
CGGGAGATTAAAATCATGGATGTGCAGCAGATAAATGTGCAGCAGCTGCATGACGCTATCATGTCAGTATGACCCAAAATCTCTGAGGAATGTTTCCAGTACCTTGTTGAATCTGCGCCACAAAGAATAAAAACAAATCTGTTTGAGTTTCATCTTGAAATAACACCACAATGTATTTTTAACAATTGTTTGTATTCTCTTTCATTACATGTTTAAGGTGTGTGAGAGCCACTGCTTGGAAAGAGTGCCTTCTACCCATAGTTTTCATGTGAACTTTTTTAATGTTTCCCAAAAATTGGTGAAAAATGAAAGGTTGCATAAAACATCTGGCAAACACTTGGTGTGCTGGCTCTGACCACTTAACCAGAGTAAATGGATGAGGGAGAATTTTGCAACTTCTTATATCTTCTTTTTTTTTCCCCTGACAATGGACGGTTGTAAAATCAGCAGTTCTGTATTGGGTGATATGTTGGGCTTTCAGTTCTGACACATCAGCAGACGAAGCTGCTTTGAATCCCCGTAGGTGTCCTGAAAATTATTTGTTTATTTTTGCTTATGTTGAGCCTTTTTAAAAAGGACTGCAGGTGCAAGTTACACGTCAACTTCCACATGACTGTTTGCAAAAAACAACGCACACACACACAAAACCATCTCTGGGTAACGGATGAATGAAAAGTAATGCATCCTTTCCTTGATGTGTGTAACCACACTGTTCCACATTCAAATGCCACATTTAACTAGCAAATTCCAACACCCCAGACTACACAAAGACAAAAGCTGAACGCATGGAAATACTAACATGGCACATGTCATCAAGCGTCTCTCCATTCCAACCTAGAAAAACTCTTTCTGGTTAGTGTTAAAATAAAACGCAAAGTATCCCAGTTTTCGTTTCAGTCATAACTCGGGCATTTCTCAACTGTCAATTGATGCTCAAAAGGCAGTTTGGCTTCTTTCAAATGTATTTCATCTACGAAGGTAGTTTGTTTGAGAGCACATGTTTGGATCTGAGGGCTGTTTGAAGCCATATGTAATTCCTGGCTGCATCCTTTCAACAAACTGCCTCCTGGTAATTGGCCATTACTCTAGAACTGAGAGACGTGCTGTCCAGGGGGCAACTACACTTGTCTGGAAACAATCATGGAGTTAGTAGGCTGGCAGACAGCCTTGTCACTATATGCCTCCCCTGCTGTGTGTTTCTTCTCCTGGGAAGATGAACTCTGAAAAAAAAGGATTGACATCCAAAATATAATTTTGCAAGCTTTTCATCAGCACCAATGCAAAACAAAGTCATCAGTGTTTTATCAGTTGTGTTTGTATGATGCTCTGTCAGGTGTCGGCATGCATATTTTTTACAATATTTTAAAATTATGAGACTAAAATCTACCTTTTCCTAAAGTAAAAATTCTTACCTTAAGGATTAAATGTATTGAAACAAAAACAAAAACAGACTGTAGACACCCAAACAACTTCTTTCCCAAAAGACCATTTTTGGCATTTGGGGGAAACGTGTTAAAAATGCAATACTCGTGCTCTTTTGTGGTCAGTTTTTGGTACTTGGTGCTCTGATAGCTTTTTTATTTTTTTTCTGTGCAGCATGAAGACGAGTTGCCCTGTGATGCCATGTTACATGACCTTTAACAAGTGACTCCATAATTACAGAAGAGCATGCGAGGTATGCCAAGTGACCTTCCTTCATCTATGACCAGACCTAAACATCAGACACAGAAAATAATAATAACATCTGACACAACCTCTGGCACAGACTGACAACTGGATCCAGATGGAGGGAGCGTATCATTACCGTTTCATTGGGAGATATCAAAACAGAAAGGCACATTCCAGGAAGCCGTCACTCTCTCGCAGATTACCGCGTCTGAAATGAAAAATTAAAGCCGATATTGTTTGTACGTTTTTTCCCCTTTGTTCTCAGCGAGCGCTTGAGTCGGATGCAGTTTATTTGGGGGTGGGTAAAGCACAGAGGTGTAGAGAGAGGCAGAAAAGTGCAGGCTGAGACAGCACAGAGCTCCTTCGACACCCTGCGCCTAACTGTGCAAGAACACGTGGCTATAGCAAGACCTGAAGCATGCTCACCTAGCTTTTTTAATTAAAACACATGACTGGAAGCAGGCCACCCATCCTTTGAATTTTCCTGCAAACATCATGCTGACTCATTTCTTAGACTCGAGGCAGTGCGAGAGTACCTCAACTGAGTTGACTTTAAGTGCTGCCACCCTTTCATCCTTGAAAGGTAAGACTCCCTTTTTTCAGGTCATGCGTTTGCTGTTTGGAACCAGGAATTTTTTTTTTCAGAAACTCCTTACAGCCATCCTGCTCCTCCTCCTCCTCCTCCTCCTCACACTTTTCTTTCACCCCATCTGACATCCCGAAAGCGTTCTTTGATGGTCCCTTCCCCTACTTGAATCTTACTTATTTCTCTGTATACCTGTGGAAATTCAGTCATGTATATTTTTACCACTTGTCCCTTGCTGTGGCCTCCACAAGCACAAACCTCTGTTTTCTTCTTTAAAGAGAGCATAGAAATCACATTGTCCCTCGAGTGTGTCCCAGCAGTGTTGTGTTACAGGTTTCAACAGGGAGCTGATGTGTGTTCGTGTAGGCGCTGAAACCCACAGAATCAGCCATAGCCTGATTAGATCACTTCTGGGTTAGGCTGGTGGCAGGCCTTAAAAAGAGCAAGTGTACCAGACTCTGTGAGACAGGAGAAGGTTGGGTGTATCCCACTTTGATCCACTGTCAGGAATTATTGAGAACCAGCATCTGAAAGAATCTTGAAGACAAGGTAAGAGTGATGAGAGGAAAGGCGACCTGACCAGGATCAGGCCCTGGAGGTCACACAGGAACCTTAGTGCCCATAGAGCCACTCACATAAATACACGACTAAGCAACTATGACTGGTGAGGCTGTCATGAGGAAAGTTAGCACCGAGTATGAGTAGGAAGCTGTCGGCTCAGTGAAAGGGGACAATTTGAATTTTGTGATACAGATCTTTGGATTGAGCAGGTCTTCAGGTTTCAGGGTAATTTTAAAATTAAGGAAGAAGCATTGGGATATTTAGGCAGGGATCAAGAAAAGGAAAATGTCCTCTTTTTTTCTTTGTGGCATTTGTGTGAACGATGTATGTGTAAATTGCATAGTAAACATAATAATAAAGTATATTGATGTTTTGATTGATGTTTTTGCTTTTAAATATAAGCAAACACTAGTAACCGACTACATCACCACTGACATGTGTGCTGCTGAGTTTGGCTCTTCATAGTGATGTTACAACCAATTTTAACATTGTTGCAGACAAAAGAATCCCATGCAAAGCAGTGGCCTCTCTCGACTGCTCAAGTTGCTCCACAACACTTAGAAAACATATTATGATCGACTAAAGGAACACAGCAGAGCCTTGTGTGTTGATTTGGTCTCCCAACTCCCCAGATCTCAGTTCAATCAACTAACTCCAGGACGTGCCAGAAAAATTCAGATCCACAAAGACCTTATCTCACAACCCACAGAATCTGAACGTTGTCCTACTAACATCCCAACGCCAAGCAGCACAGAACACCTCCGAGGGGTCTGTGCCTCAAAACTCAGAGCTGTCTTGGCAGCATACCCACACTATATTAGAGTGTTAAATGTTGTGGGAGATTAGTGTATATCCAAGTAAGTAAATACAAATAAGGGTTGCTAAACATACCATTAGAAACCTTCCCATACTGAGCAATAATGACTAAGGCTTACCAGGAGTATGAGATTCCCACTTTCAGAGAATGTAATAAGCACTGGCATTATGTAGTTGCTTCTAATCCAAATGGCCAAATGGCTGCTGAGATATTATCAGTACAGCCATTAATAGAGTGCATCTGCTTTCCAAGTTGCTTTATTTTTGTCTCAGCCTAATCCAGTCACAGTTGGCATTGTATAGTTCTTCAAATTTTTACTTGTAATAACAGTTTTTAAAGTTACACAGAGAAATCAGAAAGCACATTTTAACATACTTTTGTTAGATAGATGTTTGCCTAGAGCATAATAAAGAGGGAGACGTACCAAAACGTAGCAACATTTCTTGAGTGCTTAATCTTCAGGTGCCATAATTTATGAACAGAGCTGATAGTTTTCTCCAGCTGTTGTAAAGAAGGCAAATATCTGCAGTGCTAATAGAGACATTTGTAGACAAAACAAATGTGGTAAATATTAAATGCACTGGTGATTATAACGCTCTCCTTCTCTAAGTCAGCACTCAAAGCACATTTTGGGGGTAGAGACACTTTCCACTTTTCCCTTTGGGGATGGCACTTTTCTTTATGTGGTGACATCACCAGTGTTGGCTCTGGTTCGTCTGTTGTGCCAAATGAAATGGCGCACGTCACACCAAAGAGGCTGCTGAAGGGAGAGACAGGGGTGTCAACGTTTGGCAATGAGCCCGTGTCAACTTTAACACCCTGAAGTGATATTACCAGAACAGAGATTTTTACAGCCTAGCAGCCCCAAACGACATCAATCATGTCTTCAGACACGTATGGTTTCTGACTGGTAGACTAGCAAAATTCAAAATTCTGCTGCCTGTGATTTCTTTTTTTTTTTTCTTAGGAACTTCACTTTCCATTTCACTTAAGAAACCTGCAAGGTCCTTGTTAGGATAAAAACCCCGAGGAGGTGCAGTGTGTGTGCACAAGTGAATATGGTTGACCACAATGGTTCGTGTAAACACTCAAAAGTGACAGTGCGCAGACAAAGCTGAACCATGGAAATAAAGAAACGATGTGGTGGAAAGGATCCAACGGCTATAAACAGGCTAGACCGCACCATTTAGTGCGTGGGCTTCAAATCCATCTCCAACCTTGCATTCCTTTTCTTCTTATGCCTGTGGAAAAGTGGGGCAAAATCCTTATGCTGATATTTTTACCTGTTTTAATAAGACCTCTGATGGGCTGTAGTCCCTGTAGAAACTGTCAAACCTTTCTATGTCTGTTTACAAAGCCCACTTTTAACTGGGGGAGGAAAAAAATGTGACAGTCAGCTTCATGTCCAAGAATAATAGTTTCTGCCCATTCATGTGCTGTCAGTGCAAGTGAAGCGTCTTTTTTTTTCAAAGAGCTATTACTAATGTTGCAGTGGGCCTATCAACTTTATACTAACACAAAAAGGGAATGGAGTAAAACCTGTAAAATGAAAGTACAGGGCGGTATAAGGTGTGGAAAGATTCATGCTGTCATGAGTCGCCACTTAGGATGTGGCTTTGATTGACAATAAGGACAAAGTGGAGGCGGTCATGATTTATAGCGGCTTGGGATTCTGAGCTGTCGAAGACATCTGGTTTGACCGATCTTTATGGGGCTTTGTGGAGCAGTGAATAACTTTCTGTGAGGCTGGGGATAAAAGTCAAGAAGGACAAAGAAGAGTTACATTGGAGGATTATCATGTCTGTCTCGACCGTTAACAGCAGTAAAAAAAAAAGATGCTACATTTGATATTAAAAGCCAGACCGCTGATCGATCACTGCGGTATCGCGATAAACTGTAGGAAAGAGAGAAAATAATTTATTTTTGGCAAGGAGTGAGATGAGACTGATTGATGACCGTGTTTTTTTTGTCCATGAAACAAGCTGCGGTAGCTTAGCCCAGCGTCAAGGTAAAACAGCTATCTCCGGTCCAGAGGTTTACAAACCAAGCCATGAGAACTTCTAGAGCTCAATAATTATTACTTTTGTGATTCAGAGGAAAAAAGTGTAAAAACAAATATTTATTGCTTTATAGGGGATGATGTGCCAGACTGCATATTGGATTTGAGCAGCTGCAGGCAGTGGATTCACCAAGCCAAGAAAGCATCTATCACATAAACCCCCCAATGCATATATGTAATCCTTCTCTTTGTACAAAGCCAAATAGAAATAAATACACTCACCAGATACTTTATTATGTACACCTTGACAGTACCAAGTTGGTCTCATGTTTGTCTCCTTTCTTTCTTACATCGTTCTCCATCTAGCAGTCTTATTTTCCTCTGTTCCTTCAGCCCACAGACACATTTGATCTGTACTGGCTGTTATTGACCTTTTTGAAAAAGTTCCTTGATACCTAAAATAAGTCAGTTTATCCTTTCTCCTATTCTGCAGACTAGCTACATGCTAAGTAGGCTACTACTTTGAAACTTTATTTACATCTGTAGCATAAATGCATCACAGAGAAGAGAAGCAAAAAGGGGATGGGTAGAGGGTGTAACCAGGGAATGGGATGTCATCATTCTCTTATTATTGCACAAGAATCTCCATGCTATCACTGGAAGCAATGCCACTGGAAAAATTAACTCCTGCCGATCACACACAACCTAAAACATTTGGACTTCTCCCTATATTTGCCCTAATATTGTTTTTAAAGCTGTATAAAAAGGATTTATGCGTTACACAGAAGACCTCTACAGAAACGACTACAGAAGCATGAGTTTCCCTTGAGGAAACCTTGAAGATAATGGCATCATGTATGGGCACCTCCTTGTGATTGTGTGTGCATGTGCTTTGCCCTTGTCTCAGCAGTATCCAGTCAAGCTGACTGCTAGTAAAACCCGAGTGGATGTGCAGGTTTTAACTGGTCTTACATGCATAAATACAGGAACAAAGTCCAGTGAGTAACTGGCTCGTGATCAGCCACAGGACATGCTTTAACACCTTATGAGTGTTTCCAGGCAGCAATTAGGGCTGAGTGTTTGTCTTCATTTGAGTTTAGGCAGTTAAATATGCCTTGGGGATGGCCACTTGACCCCATGAACTCTTTTATGGAGCCACAGAAAAATACTTCCTTTTTCATTAATTGCAACTGCAATGGAATGACAGAGCTATGAGGTGTGCGAGTCAGCATGGGTTACCAATATGCAAGATTCAAACATTAAAAAAGTCGCACATCCGAACATGTTTGAGGAGACTCACATCTCCAAAATTACCAGAGTGACCCTGCAGTGACTCCGCTTCAGGGCATCCACCATAACCTCTACTCACCCCCTTGTCACCCCACATGCCCATAGACATCCCGAGGCAATGGCCTCCACTAGCTTGGCCCTGTGCAAATTATCAAGAGGCCCAGAATTGTCTCACTTATCAATAGGCGAGGTATATTGTTTCAGGGGGCTTCCTCTTTCCTGTACAGGACAGTCCTGCTGGTGGGGTCGCAGGATGCTTTGACGTTGAAAGGTGTGCATGGCTCAGTGAAAGGACCGGTCCTTCCCTGCAAGTTATCATGTCATCTGACAACCTGACTGCCTCAACAACAGTGTGTTTTTCCACTTCAGCGCTGAAAGTGCTTATCGGATTTTGATTGATTTCTTCATTTGTTTGCTTTTGTGAAAGAGAAGCAGTGTACCGTTACAGCTGGCGTTTCCTTGCTTTAACTACAGTGGAAACAAAGGTGAACATGCGGCTACATTGTGTCCAAATCCAAGTCATGAAGCAGCATATTTAAACAAGCAATCATGCTTGACAGTCGAAGGATATGAGATATCAGGAGCTTATCAGTGTGGTATACAGAGTCAAGATTATGATTGAAGTAATTAGGCACATGAGGGTGGTGGAAATTATTTGTAAAAATCTATGTGAAAAAATACTTCTAATAATCCACATTTACTCCTTCAACATTAATATTTGTCATTTTTGTTACTGTAAATTTGCAGTTTTTTTAAACACTATCAGTCATCAGCATTCATTGTTCTTTT
>VOQK01017230.1:48701-56201 GCA_015052645.1 Benitochromis conjunctus
TGCAGGAGAAGATTACCTGTAAGAGGTGGGGACTTATAGATTTCTGTGACTCATCCTGGTGCCCACGTGTTTCTGGGAATTCTTTCCTCGGGGCACTAAAAATAGGAAAGAGAATATTTAAATCAAGCACGCAAACTGATTTATTAATGTTTGAATCACAGAATTTACTGCTATATTTAATATTAATGATATTTAATGTAGAAAAAACATGTTAAACTTTGTTGCATTTAATACTGAAATGGACTGGGTGCGCCTGTGTTTAGGAAACAGCTCGACTTCTGTGAATCACCTGTACAACTAACCACACCTACGAGCTCAATTTGGAGATTGTGCTCACACACTATTTTGGTCCATTTAGTGAATCTGGCAAAATATTATTTAAGTCAATATTCTGCACCTGATTATAATGAACTGTTCAGTAGATCTTTATTTTTAATGATTTTTAATGAGAGAAATACTTTTTCTGCAAAGTTATTTGATTTTCAAAACAAAAGCGTGTCAAGTTTTTGTTCTGAGCACAATATTCCCTTCTAACGACACCTTCTGTCATTCTCTCATCCATCCATCCAGTCAGAGCAGGTGGACTGATGGGAAACTGCTTCAGCTAAACTGGTCTACAAAACAATTCTGATAAAATAGTCACATTTCCACCAGCAGGAAGTCTGAGCCATAGGAAATCATAAATGCACATGCTCTCGAATGGCCCTGCTATGTGCATGTTCCATGGATCTGAAAAGAAAGACTAAATAGGGAACGCGATGAAAGATTGTGGAGGTCTTTTCTGTGTACCCACCGAGGCATTAAATATCCATGGTTTATAGCATGTCAGCACGTGAACTTATAAATACTACAACATAAAATATGTTACACATGAGCTCATCAAGCATCACATCATCACCAGATCTGTAGATGCATTATGTCAACTGGACTGAATCAATACGCTTCTCCTGACTTACCCAGTATTTCCTGAGACGTCAGATTAAAGTAACCTCTGTCACATCATTTTGACATCTGAAACACAGACATAATAACAGAATTAAGGCATGCATTTTAATTAGACGTGGCATTGCCAGGGCCCTGTTACTGTACGCGCCGGCTCACTGTCACCTCAATGGAACAGTTTTTCCATAGCAGACGTTTTGGCACGCCATAGCAGGAAATGCACAGGTGTGATTGATAACTGCATTCCATTTAGGTAAGCTAATCCTGGTGCTCAGTTATTGTGCTTTCTGTCATGCTGTCAGAGCTTTCTGGGACAATTAATGGGACCGAGCCAACTAAATTTGTCAGCTGCATTTTGTGCTATGAGAAGCCCGAATGTCTGCCATGAAAGAGGTTTACTGAGCCATCCTTAGTGTCATTAGACTCACCTGCAGTATTCCTGCATGACAAATCAAAACCTTTCATGAAAACAGTTTATTGCACACTTTCACAGCTGAGATGTTTAAATATTTCACTTTCAATTTCATTTACTGAGATTCATGGCACACCCATCTACCAAAAGCCACTACGCTGCTGTATTTACCAGATACATTTCCACAGAAGACTGCCTAAAAACAGGAAATGGGAAAGGGATAAATTGTCCAGTCTACTTGTATTCCAGACTAGCACTGAAGCATCCCTCTACCCAGTACACTGATGTGCACTAATGTCACAGTAGGTTACCACAGGACCCATAGAGCTGGTCAGAGTTTTGCCTGTGAGTAATTACTCTTCTCTATCAAGGGAAGCTCAGAGAACACATGCATCAGTCATTCACTGAGGAAGGGAAAAAAAAAAAATCTCAATGGCTCACAATGGCACCCAGGAGCAGCGTGCAATTAATTGATAAACGCCAGGACGTGATGTCCCCTCTGATAGTATGGAAAGGCTGCAAAAGAGCTCACTGGTGCGTGAATCAAAGACTGAAAATGCATTAACGGAAAGTTAGTGAAATGCCATTAACCTACCAAAGCCCTCAACTGATAGTGATGGGCTACAGAGTGAGTTTTAAATTGCACCAAGCCCATGAGATTATGGCAAAGTCTGTAAGTCTTCCATGAAAGGCTGCAAACCCATTTTGATTGCTTCTGACACAGACTCATGACATTCCATCAGCATGACTTTGAATCAGAAAACCATCATTAGGGATGCGCGTTTTGAGCGAGTGATTATTGCATATACACATGCGCTGATTTAAGATCAGATTGAAATTTCTGGGAAAAAAAGTATGCTTTCTTGGTGGGTTGTTTTGTAAATACTGTGCATATGCCAGCATGACTACATGTTTCCCATAACAACGTTACTATTAGAGTCTTCCCAAAGGGCACCATCAGCAAAAATGAGGGTTGAGTTCCTTTTCGATGTAGTGGAGAGCAAATCAAGAGACTTGGAAAAGTCTAGAGTTCTTCCTGTATTATGGGAGTCTCTGAGTGGTGCACACACAAGACATATGTAAATAATGTACACTTATTCTCCAAAAAATAATGACATGTACACACACATAAACTAAGAGACACACACATCAATTCGCTGCCTCATCTTATTGTGAGATTCTCCTGGCTTTGATTAATCTCCAGCGCCAGAGGATAGTTCCTGTGTTTGGACCCAGCAGGCAGGTTGCCCACTCCACATCTGGAAGCTCTAGCCCTGCCATCTCCCCACTCATACACGTACAAGTACACAAAAATGCTGCTGCGCACATATAAATCAATCAAAAGCTCTCCTTTCAAATTTCTTCCTCATATTTTCTACCTTTGTTTCGTCTTCTATAATCAGTTATTTCTGGAATTCCAATTCGTCTTTACATGTCTCTTTAAGTTATATTTAAAAAGAATTAAAGTCTTTCTTAACATAAGGTTTTGTCTCAGCCCTAAATGAAAAAGCTTTAATCCTGACATACTGTAAATATTTATACATCACAGGGCTGTCTGGGTCAGTTTAATGGTGAAAAAAAGACATATGCTGTCGTACATGATCATGTTCCTAAGACATAAAAGCACCGATAATGACGTAATAATGATATGGTTAGAGACAGGCAGTTTGGCAAACAGTCTCATTTTCCAGGAGAGATTTGCATGGCAGCTCTGTGACCATGGTGGTGTGGGCTCCAGTGTACTGACCATTTGAAGGAGGAATGTGGAGGCAGGCCACGACTGAAAAAATCACCAAGTACACAGAACTGTTTGCAGAGGGCAGAGAAAAGAAAAGCAACCCAACACTTTAACCTAAATAGGTTCAAGCTAAATATTTCATTGGTAATGAACAACACCGTCTATCAGAGACTTGGGAGAGAAGTCTGAAAGCCTGCATAAAGTCATCGAAGACTTGTGGCTTTGCTAACAGACTATGAGAACAGGGGTTATCCTTGTCCCGCCACCAGGAGATGTTCCAGGGTAATGTATAAAACCCCAGTGGATGTTGACGAGGCCTGCAGAAACAGTGCAATGTTGATTTTGGTGCAATGGCCCTACCATGTTATTACAACTTCTGTATTCATAGCGTGAGGCATATTGGCCCCCAAAAGCATTTTTTCCACACATAACTGGAAAAGGAGAGCCTGGAAAATGAACGTTACAGCTCCTGCAAAATCAGGAGACTTATTCAGTCCAATAACATTTAAAATGTCTAGAAGAGCCATAGTTTAAGCTCGTTTGTGTATAAGGAACTGGCAGAAATCTGTGTCTCTCGTGAATTCGACTGCAGCGGATGCCAATACACTTGCTCCAGGGGCCCTAAAGCATTTGAAATATATGGTATTTTGTGATGGAGGAGGAGAAATCTTTTTCAGTATTACACGACTTTCTTTCAAAGAAACTAGGTATCATCATGTAATTCGGTACCCAGTTTTCTTTAATACAACCAAGTTCCAGGAAGACGCAAGCAAAACTTCAGCAAGCATGTTTGAACTGCCAGAAGACCACGGCATTACATTCAGCAGCAAGATTAGATGTTATTCATGAACACTGTGGTACGTAGCTAAATGATTGATGTAACACCCTCACTTTTGCTTCCTTTCCCACTTTTTTCACTTAATTAAATGATACCAGAATTTTAAAACAACACATAAATATTCAAGTTAGAGTTTTGTATCTGAAAACACAGACTGACAGCCAGTTGAAGTTAGACTGGCTGAACGTCCATCCAGCCAATCGCAGCCAATCCATCAGAGTCAAAGAGGCAGCTTCTTCTCGTGTATCACTCTGATGCTGCATAGTGTTGTTATGCTATTTTTTTCCAGCAAAGGAAACAGATGAGCTGTTATGCCCTGATTTTATAACTTTTTTTTTTTTTTTACAGTGAAATGAGCCCATCATTTCTTCAACAACAGTGCAATATAGTTTCCTCTTGAGAATCACAATATTTTCTTTAGCACATGAAGTGGTTTATTAAAGGGAGTTTTTAGCTTTGCTGCTTAAATGTAATGATAGATGCAGGGGTTGGTGTTTCTCCAAGCACGACTTATCAGATCCCTTAAGTAAATAAAAAAAATAAGCCAAGAAATTACTAAAAGATTGAAAAAAGTACATAGATAACATAAACTAAAAATTAAAGTGCTGTTTGGTTATTTTGTATAGTGAGCTTTAATTTGAGAGCTGATCTGATATTAGCAAAACAAAAAGTGAAGGATAATTAAATTTGGAAAATAAAAAATTTAAGAAAATTCAGCTTCCTTAAAAAAAAAAGCTCAGAAAACAAGCTTCCAGTGCTACTTAATGAGAAACGTGTTGTTAAATTAACAACAAACGTTAAAAATCCGTAATTGTCTGGGTGTCTTAAAATGTGCTTAGGCAGCTGTGAGTATGAGCGACTCTCCAATCATTTCTAACAGCTTGTTGCATTCAGGAGACACACCGCTGAAGCTTCCATCTTTCCCAAAAGCATCTTATGTCTAAATAAGGACTAAGTATAGATTTCACAGTTTACTCCAACAGCAAGCCGACAACATTCATCCCTGTCCCGTGTGTGTGTGTGCGTGTGTGTGTGCTGTGTTTTGATTGCTGCATTGCTGTGCACCTACACAGAAAAAATATGTTACAAGATTAGTATTTAGACAAAGGCACAAAGATGCCCTGGCATGCAGTTGACGAGCATGCATCAACTGCTATACATTGCTACTGTAACAGTGAAATCCCCAGTACAGCCATGCTTTATTGATGCATTATGTACAGACCATAAACAGATGCAAAACTCTGGTAGGCTGCCAGACCCTGTGAGTCCTTGTATCCAAAGCTTAGACAATAACTTTCACTGAAAGCATTGTCTTTAGTGCGATAAATCAGTATGTAAACACAGCCAGTAGTATCGTAGCAGTGTTTCAACACCACACTGTATTTATGAATTGGGTCTTTAAGGAGTTAACAGGATTCTGTCTGTACTGTATGTATACAGCATGTGATGTGCTGGTGTGCCAGGAACAGGCTTACTGCTCCATTCTTCATACATGAAAGCAGAGTGAACTCAGTTACGCTTTAGGGGATGAATGCGTGTTCTGAATGAAACCGGAGCATAAAGTGAAATAAAGTAACACATGTCGCAGCTCTGGCTTTTAAAGCACCTTAAAACGAGTCAGTTTGATTAATCGCTGATTTTGGGCGGTGGCTCTCAAACACTTTCTGGCATGGCCACACACAGATTTATCAATCATCAACAATTTCAAACGAATCAGTGTTTAATTTTAATTAAAGGTCAGCACAAAAACATCAGTAAACTCTTGTTTGGTTATTTTCTTTAGAGTACTTTCACTTCAAGTTTATCATCTGGTTTTGTGACCCGTGTGAAAAACGTTCCCCGCCCCACAATTTGAGAACCACTAATCTAGCGATACAATTCTCTTCTTGAGCATGAAGTCCTCGGTTCAAATCTCGAATAAGCTCTTAGGAAATGCAGTTTATATGTCTCCAGTCTGCACGTGGAAGTGTTTTTGGGCAAAATAAAGAACCAAATGAACCCTAATGCATCCATAGTTGTGCGAGTGTGGCACGTGTGGTAGATAAAGCACCGTGAAAAACAGGGAAATGTGACCAAGTGGTCAATACAGCTAGAAAAGTGCTATGAAAAATTCCAGCCCATTTTACCACAGTGCAAGTTGCAAACCAGATATTTTCTAGTTAAGCATTTTCAAGTGTGTAACTCGACGATCAAGTAAAATTCACAGCAATTTGAGGATTTCATGACAACAAAGAGCTGCAATGGTGTATGAATAAAATTAGAGAGGGCTGTTCAAGGAATTCACCATTTATGATGACTCACGGGGTCATGCCAAACCGGTCTCCATAACGCACATGTATCTTTTGTTTAAAAATTCAGCCTCTTTAAATGTTCACGTGACACAGTATGAGTATGACACATTGGCTCAGAGAGCGGCCTGCTCTGGCTGCTCCACTTTGACCTTTTTTGTGAGCGAGGGAAACACGCCACCTTTCATTCCCAGACACTTCGTTAAGTCAACTTCCTTTCCGTCCTCAGACCCATGTTATTGTAAAGTGTCACTTGGTGCTGTCAGAGACAGAAGAGTTCACTCCGTTACTGCGCATGAGGGGATGTGCATGCCTGCTTTGTGTGTGTGGGTCCCACATTGTGTCCATATACCTTTCAAACTGGTTTGTGATTAGTTATGTATGTTTCTATGTGCAGGAGTGCGTTTGTGTGGTCGCAGAGGGTGTCTGTCTGAGATTTAGCTATGACACACTACTGCCACTCAGTGGATTCTCAACAGAATGCAGAATGGATGGAAGAGCGAGGCCTTCTTCACCGAGGCTCCACTGCATAGTTTGGAGCAGCTGTTACCATTTGGACCATATTAAAAACACAAAACAAACAAAACAAGAACTGTATTAAGTCATTTATGTGGATAAATTGAAAAATAAAACCGATTTAAACAGAGATGAAGAGCCAAATCCACTATGGGAAAGAGTTTTTTTTAAATCCTGTTTTGCTCAGAAATGGACATTTAACCTTTCTGTGTTCAATTTTAAGCGGTCGATGGAGACAGTATAAATATACAAATCACTAATCCTGTAAAGGCAAACACATTGATTATGGATGAGAAGATGCTTCGGTTCTCTTTTACATTGGCACGGCAAATATAAAGCAAAAGCCAGCGCATGCAGCACAGTTTCCTAAAACATTTCTGGAGGTCATTAATTAACCCTTCATATCTGGCTTATTTCCTTCGTTATCCATTTGGGATTATTGTTGATCTTCTCATCAAACCTTGGGCAAGAAAGAAACACGCACATGCAAAGTGGATAAAGTGAATCTATTCCTTTTCGAGCTCTAACAGCTTTACACCACATTATCAGTCACTATTATACAACTTCTTGCTGCATGCATTAACAGGGCCCTTTTAACATGCTGGATATCTGGTTTCGTTACCACGGCAGAATTTTGATAACACTCCAATTATCTCAAAGAGCTTGAGCAATTATCAGAGTGTGACACCACTGAGGAAAATTTTAGAAGATAATAAGTGTGCTAATTTAAACTACGACTGCTGAGGAAACTTTGCTTTGAACCTCG
>VOQK01017230.1:64786-77036 GCA_015052645.1 Benitochromis conjunctus
AAGGGGAAAAAAAAGGGGGAAAAAAACAAAAAAAATAAAAAAAAAATAAAAAAAAAAAAAAAAAAAACCCAGCTGAAATCACTAGGATTATAAAATGACAAGGACTACAAGAGTAAAACAGGATTTAAAAGAATTTAAGTAAGAGAACTTGAGGCATGCTCAGTGGCATCATTGTTTTGCTTCTGACAGTCAGTGAGATTACAGTCATATGAAGACAGTGCCTGAGATTATGTGCTGCGGTACACAAACATCTATACCCTGATTTGTAAAGAAGGTAGGGGATTGCTTCAAGGCAACAAGCACGAGTTTGGATACTGCTGCTCCAAGCTCAGCTAATTCTGCCTGTCTCTCTGATTCCCAGTGCTGTTTGTGGGCAGGGAGCCTGGAGACTGAAGCTGTCAGGGCCTCGCATGAGACGCCAGGCTCTCTCCCCTGCACTCGCCCACCCGCAATTTCCCTGGCTCCCTTCCTCTGTCCTCTCCACCTCCACCACCACTACCCCTGCCTCAGCCTCCTTAGCCAACAGGCCAGCACGGCTCCTCCAACCGCTGTTTTGACAAGTGCTTTAGACATAATGTCACAGGGAACCCCCGGCCTGCCAAAAATGCTAACTAACCATAACACTAATTAGTCAGCAGGAGAAATGGTAGCTTGAACAGTGAGCAGTGCTGGTGGCGGCCATTGTGGGGAGACTTGGACCCTATCCTGATTGACAGAGGGAAAAACCAAGACCAAGAAGAGAGATGGGAGTGGAGTCAGGCGGAGGGCCAGAGTGGAATTTCAAGGAGTCCTTTTCCCCTGTTCACGGACAGCGAGGTTGGAGCAGAGCTTTCAGGAGGTGGGTTGGGTTTCTCGTGATCTGTCCCTGGTGTGTTCCTCGCCCACCTATCTCTGAAGCCATCAGTGTCAGTGGGGTTGCTTCTCCCATAGCTGTTTAATGGTTTCATCGCCCATGTCCCTAAGAAACTTCATAAGACAAACAAAGTCTTTTCTCTTGTTACTCACAGGTTTCTGCGAGCGTTGATGCAGTAGGATCTGTTGGCCAAACTTTTAGGCCTGCTGGAGAAGATTGATACAGTATCAAAATTATTAAATCGTTAGCAAACTTTTGATGAATGACCATTTAATCGTGCCAGCTGGAAGAGTTTAAGTCTTGCAGATGGTAAAGGTATTACT
Organism: Benitochromis conjunctus; assembly: GCA_015052645.1. NCBI lineage: Eukaryota > Metazoa > Chordata > Actinopteri > Cichliformes > Cichlidae > Benitochromis > Benitochromis conjunctus. The sequence goes on from VOQK01017230.1 coordinate 65,963, forward strand.
GTGAAATGCAGTTTTATGGAGCGACCAGTTGCATTTAAGAAAGTTATGTAACTTAATAACAAAATAAACATAATTCTGAAGTAAAATCAGTTACAGTTGAGGGAAAATATTATTTTAAATTGTAATTACATTTATTGTTCAAAATGGTAGCGATAACAAAGGGGTTACATAACATATCATTTTTGCACGAAACCTAAAGAAAACCTTTATAACATATTTCCAGTGAATGTGGGTCAGCAAATCTATTTGAATTTCAGTGTAGTGCGATGGCTTACACAGAGGTATTTCTATATATGCAGAGTCTTCATTCATTTGGCATCCACTTGAATTGTGTAGTAGGCAAAGTAAATCGCGCTAAGTGAGTCTGCCATACCTGCAACCAGACATTTTCACCACAGAAGTAGAGTGAGAGGCAGAGCCTTCAGCTCTTAGTTTGACTTTGGGAGGGAGACACTCTTTCACATTTTACCATTAGCCTTTAAACTGTCCTTCTGGTAAAGATCATAGTTGGTGACTCTGAACCATCAATTTTGCTGCTATGAGCTCAGATTGACATGAATGAGCAACTCTGCTCTAGACTGCTCTTTTCACCGCTGATGCATTTTCTAAAACTACTGCATGTCAGTAACTTTCTTCAGTTTCTTCTAGTCTCTGTATTTTTTTCACCTCTCCCCCAAGCTGCCACTCCCCGAGCCAGATTCTGCAGGAGGTCTCTTCCTATTGAAAATGAGTTTTTCTTTCCTGTGGTCACCAAATACTTGCTTATAGGAGATCATTAGATTGTTGGGTTTTCTCTTTAATACTATAGGGTCTTTACCTTATAGTATAAAGTGCCTGGAGGCTACTGTTGTTGTGAGTTGGCACTATACAAATAAAACAAATATCACATGCTCAATATCACATACCTTTTGATCTTGTAAACTTAACTATATTTCCCTTCTAATGTTTGCAAAAGGCTTTAACATTACCAAGCTTACCAGTAGTGAACAGTAAAATGGTCATAAAAAAAGACGATACCAGTGTGCTGCAATAAATAAATCTACCCAAACCCTTAAATAACCTAAAGAAAGAGAGCATTGTATTTGACTTGTTTATCTAAAACACATGAAGAGTCGAGGATTCAGGGAGAATCCCCTGCAGCTGCTTTCAGAACAGTAAACACATGTTGTCAGCAGAGTCATGATAGTCTGATTGGCCCCTGACGCCCACATGATGAGGACAGCACAGGGACCGACACTGTCTCTTAATGATGTCTCCAAGCATAAAAAAACCCAACATGTGGCTTACCAACAGAATTTTCTCTCTCAAAGTCATCTTCATGGGCACACCGAGTTATTTGCTTAGATTGGCTTAGTGCACTCAGTGAGGGAATGGAGACAAGAGTCAAAGCAGTCAATGAACTCTGTAACATGTGACTCATAATGTGCCAAAAATAAATCAGAATGCATTTGCTTTAAAAAAAATCTTGTTAAAATATACACAGGACAGTGATTTCCAGCAGTATAAAATACATTACATTCAACAATCCACAAACTTTTGAAACAGTCATACAAGCGAGAACAAGCAGGGATTGTGTGCGGTTTCTTGTAACACTCTATCCATCAGACTCTGACTAAGAGAAAACGTGATGAAGCAGGGACTATGATGTTTAATGTTTAAACGTGGTCTGGTTAAATATCATGCAACCACTACCGGACTTTATTGTTGATGGCACCAGATCGGTTGTCAGAATGAGCCACAGAGCCTTCCTGCTACTCATCCAATTGTCTCATCAGTGTCTCTTCCCAACTCTGATTTTGAACATCAGAAGCTTAACATAAACCTCGCCAATCACAAATGGGAACAAGGCACCGGAGTCAATTATGAATGAAGGAGGAAAAGTTATGTAGTGTTAATTTTGGTTACAGTGAACAATGTGCGCAAAGTTTGACTGTACAAAAGTAAGGTAAAACTGGGTCATTAAAAGAATATGATTGCCCTTACAGGCAAGCATTAGACTTCTTCTTCCCACTGTGAAGCTTCTTTCACTTTACATGTTTGCAGACACACACCACATTCATTCTTTTTACCTCTATAGAGTTATGAATAGTTACAAGATCTTATATCCACTACAACAGGAAACACTGATGCTGAAAAGCATCACAGGCAGTCCAGGTTTTTCTCCTGTGATATACTGCAGCTACATAACTACGTAAGAAATCCCCTCACTGTCCACCAATGACACCAACATTTTCACAACCTGCTTGAACCTGTTCTTGAACTTTAAATAAGTGGAGAATAAGCAAAACATAAGTGTTCTGCATGGAGAGTCTATCTGAGGAACTGAAAACCCTGTAGGAAAATTTACGTTCCTATGGCAATAGGCTATAGCTCATTGACTAAAGTTTTGGAAAACTGGAATTCTGTTACTTGTTATCACCCTTTGCTCTATAGCTCCTAAACATACCTGACATTATTGTTAGCATTTTTTTATAGGGACAGGGAAAGCACATCCTCCGCCAAGGCCAGTGCCCTAAAGCTGAGATTGTGTTATTGGGTAAGTGTTGTGCATTATTTGATGTAACAATTTCTGCAGTAATGGCTCTTCTTGTTCTCATTTCAATTCATGTTCAAGTGTCAAGTCAAACATTTTGTTACCCACCAGTTCTCAAACCTCCGGCAACCCGGAGGTTTTCTAGACATCACCACTAAGTGCAAATGTTCCATACAGATTGATCGGGTGTTAGCCAGTCTTTCGACCAATTATATATATCAGAAAATGTTCTTGCTGTTGCTTTCAAACTTCGAAAAGAGTAAACTTCAGCTTTAAGTGACCTTTGACTCACTTGTACATCCTCCATGTCTTGTAGCCCTTTGTTGCTTTTACTGTGAATCAGTCCCAGATGAACAGAGTTCACCAACCCGTTGAGCCTCTAAAAGCTCATGTAGTCCCATTCTAGCTCCAGTCAAAATCCATGTTAGCTTAACTGTTATTCAGGGATGCTACAAGCTAAGAGGGCGTTGGCTAATGCAGTTACTAGTTGATTCGAAATAACTGAACCAACATAATGTCAGTAATGCAGTTTTATGCATTTTTACCATTAAAAAATATCCATATTATATTGATGTAAGTGATCCCACACTAAACAGGCCACTTCACACAGACTGCCCTTTCTTTTTTCGCTTGCCCAGTATGTGCCCCTATTGAAGCACTTAGAGAATGAAAATAAAAACGCTGATCTTTGATGTATAATTTTTCCCCTCTTTTAAAAGCTCTGTTAATTATCCTCCATTTGTTTAAAGTCAGATTACAGTGGCAGCAGGTTAAGGAGACTATTCCAGCTGTCCTACTCTCCAGCCACACCTTCTAGTTCTTCTTAGGGGATCCTGAGGCATTCCCAGGCCAGATGAGATGTAATCTCTCCAGTCGGCTGTGTGTCTGTCCCAGGGTCTCTTTCCAGTTGGGTGTGCCTGGAAAGCCTCCAAAGGGAGGTGCCCAGGAAGCATAATAACCACATGCTCAAACCTTCCCATCACTCATGAATAACATCCCAAGGTGTTTTAACTCCTTTGCTTGAGGCAGCCTCTCTAGCCGAGCCCAGAGAGAACTTCTTTGAAGCCTGCCAAAACTCCTTTTCCATGGCATCTCCAAACTCCTCCTCCCACACTCGGGTGTAGGAGTATTTTGAAAACACCATGAAGGCAGTTGTGGAAGCATACCACTGTGGAAGTATAACTGTGTGCTTCCACGACTGCTGAAGCCACAGCCCTTTTGGCACTTCAATATCCATCTGGTGCTTCAGGAGACCCCTTGGCCCAGCAACCCCAGATAGTCCTCAAGTTGCTGCCGTGACACAAACAAATGATCCTATAAACACATTTCTTATCAGCCACCTCAGCAATGGAGGTCTTTAACATAGCTCATTAAGAATCTATGTTTGCAACCTCCCCCGACACGTACCTCTTGCATCCTGGACATTGGAGTTAAAGATCCCATAGTTAGGTTCCTCCACCAAGTGTTCCCAGTTAATCCTTGATTTCTACAGGTCTGTCCAACACAGCTCCCAGCATCACAGGGACACACAAACCCCTCCAACACAATAAGAGGGGGTTTGATCCATATAAATGGATTTTGACTGTGACTTTTTTTTTCTGGAGATACCATTATGAATCATTTTAATCAACCAGGCAGTCACAGGACTCCGGCATTTATCCTGGTACTGCACCTTGGAATATCCAAGCATGGCCTGGAAAGTGATTCAGGATTGTCAAATACTTGAGTAGCTTGGAGTACCTCGCTACTTTTGAAGTGACTGAGTCTTTAGATGTAGCAAGAAATGGGTCAATACTCACCCAGGAGCCAACTGGTCCACAGGTGGTTGTGATGGGAGGTTCATACACTGGGCTGTCTCCAGTGATCACTGGATCACTGAAAACAACTTTATCTTAAAGCAGCTATCCTCCATGGCAACAGCAGAAAAAGAAAGTGGCTTCAAACATATAAATGAAGTCCTGGGATTGCAGATTAAAACCCCAGATAGCATTTTTGTGTATTTCTACTCAGGTTATTTGGGAAAAGTAAAATAATCACTTAGATTCAGTACCATTTCACCAGTCTATGATGTGAAGTGAAATGATAAACAACTTTCATTATACTGTTATTCAACTCCTGGTGCTTCTAATGTTTTATCCTTGGGAGCTTTTCTGATTTTTTACAGCAGATAGCTCTATTGTTTTCTCAGAATGATTGGCATTGTTAAGAGTAGCATTATCCTTTTGCATAAGTAGAATGCAAGAATTGTTTTCAAAGACTTTCAAACACTTCCTGTTACTGACAGAAGATGAGGAGAGCAGCCTGGGCCAAAAATAATAAACATTGCTATAGAAGTAATCCACTATCAGCTATAAGGCAGGTGCAGTATTACTTTACTGACACTGCCACTAATGATTTATGTAGTATTAGACTAAATAAGTTTGTGTTATTGCTTAGCTTCCTTGTGGCCACACACAAAATCTGCATGCTGAAACTATATAAGTGCTGGTAATGCAATAACCTACTGTGCTACCAAAAAGTGACAGTGCTTCTTGCAAATTAATTGAAGGTTATGGCCATCATATTTTATAATGGTGTACTGAAGAAGACTGCTTGGACTGGTCATACTGCTCATGCATGTAGTCTGCTCAGTGTAGTCTTCCTTCTGGCTTTGTCAAAGTCTTATGTCTTTGTTGTTAACTATGTTCTTATTTTGCATATTGAAATAAATAAAAAAATGATCAAATGATACATCAGGTTGCCAGGGACAGGTCTCATATGTTGCGTGTCAAGATTAAGTCAGTCTGCTGTCTCCTCCTAGGCTTTTGTCATAAATAAAAAAACTGAGCTCTTTCTCTCTTGTGGTGAGCTGCTCTGTAGCAGTCACTGGAGTCGTGCAAGCTGTCAGTTTGCATGACTACTGCAAAAGCTCTGACGTACCACTATTCCTAATTTAAAGCTCCCATAGGATAGAAGAGCACTTGTTGTGTGGTCACAGCTTCAGCTGTGCTCTTCTAGGACATGACAAAAAACACACTGGCATTGTTTCTTTCTGAGATACTACTTAATATGCTGCTTTGTCAGTAATTCATACAACTTTAGGGTAACATATTACAAAGAACTCCATTACTATAATCATACATTTGTCTTGAATCTATTAAACACGTACCGTAACTGGGCATTTTCACCACTTCATTTTCACCATCCCAAAGACCACTTTGGTCTTTGGGATGGTTTTCACTAACTCTTACTTTGCGGTTATGGGCTATTAAATAGTATAGGAAAGATCGTGTATATTGTCCTTATTAGTGTTAATGTGAAACATGTTAGGTTTCACATTACCCTGCTAATTGGTAATTATGTAACGGTGTATCTCAGGTGATGTTGCTGGTGCAAAACTAAAGCATTAAACCAACAAAGCAAAGCTTGTCAGCAGGAAGGGTTGTCAACACCGCAAAGAACAACATTACTGTCAGAAAAGAAACAAAGAGTCACTAAAAACTATGCTGAAGGCGCGTCCCTGGACAAGAAACAAGCTTTATCGCTCTTTTTTTTTGCAACAAGTAAAAAAAACATGTCTCACAATAGCACTCCAAAGTATCCGATCATTCACATGTACTCAAATGAATCGATTTCATGTCACCTGCACCCTGACCGGACTCAAGCAGATGTATACCATATGGAGATGTTAGGCTAAGAGAAGAAAAGTAGGTATTTCTGCAAACTTTTTACAATGTAAACAACTGTAGGCAAGGGGCGCAGTGGTGCAGTGGTTAGAACGATCACCTCACAGCATCAAGGACTTGGGCCAGCGGTTTGTGCGTTCTTCATGTGCCTGTGTGGGTTCTCTGCAGGTACTCCAGCTACCTCCCACAGTGCAAAATACATGCCTGTTATGTAATGCTACAGTCACACTAGGGAAAACAGTGGTTAGAGACCGTGCTCTGAGCATGTGCAACAAACTTGTGATCTCATTGCCTTTGAAATGGTTGCTCTGAAGATGAGGACCTGGTCTGTGACCACTTACAGTCAGCTGCCATCTTCAAAGCAACTTTGGTACGTCAAAATGGTGATAAAACATCAGTCTGCTTTCAGTTTGTAATTGAATTGGGTCAAGTTAGCAATTACACACAATCTGCTTTTGATAATTGGCAAAAAATTGCAAATCTTTTCCGTCTACATATAGAGAAATTCACATTAACTATTTATGATCAAATTACAGCGAGCACATCATAGATCTGAAAGAGAAATTCAAAGTTGCAAGGAGATTGAGCTCCTATTTTTGGTATAGTGTGACTGAGCCATTAATTGATCATTCTAAATGGGCCGTAGGTGCGTTCATGAGCGTGAATATTTGTTTGCCTCTCTGGCAAGGCTGACTGGCGAACTGCCTCTCGCTGGGGTTGACTTAAGCGCAAAGAAAACGGATTGATGGATGTACAATTGTAAGTCAAAACGTCAACTTTTCAGTGTGACTAAATGAATTGCAAATTTATATAGCCACATGATTATGGTAAATACAGCTCTAACAACTTTCAAATTTCTTAAATCAAAGAAAGACAGTTAAAAATAATGAGAATGACAAAATCCATGAATATTAGCTGTTTTCATGCTGCATTATCACACTTATGCACACAGGATAAGACGTGCTGAGATTTAATGATCCCTTTGGGGAAATTAACCATACAAGTATGTTAAAACTTAAAAGCAAATACATAAACACCCACACACACCCAGGCATAAACATAGTTCTTATTTCTGTTTGCCTGCTTCTGATCCAGCAGGCCAAGAGACGCCTCTGTGTCCTCTCTGAAAAGTCAGTTTATACAGCTTCTGATTTATGGCGCTGCTGCATGCAGCCAAAACAACGTCTCTGACCTCTTTTCCCACAGTTCTCTCCTCCTCTGTCTGTCAACAGACATTGAATAGAGATTTTTTTTTCTTTTTTTACAGTTCGTGCAATAGGAATAGATCTACGTGTGTCTCATTGTGTTTGAAAAACACATTTTGGAGGATGTTTTGGCATACTTTGGTGCTAGAGTGACACAATTTTATGCATACCACCACACAAACAGCCTGAAAGCTTTGATGACTTTAACACCATTTATTATGTATACTGGTGAGTTACCAGAGCTGATCTAAATTGCACTGATGCAGTAATATCTGTGCAGCAGTTTCCTTGAAGCTAACTATGAGGCAAACTGAAGATGATTTTGTTTTAAAGACCCGAGTATGAAGGAGGAAAAGTAAATGAGCATGGGAATAGAAAGAATATCCACAGAAGGCAGCCTCACAAACAGGAATAGGCAATGAAACCTCGCTGTGTCTGAATGAAAACAGAAACAGGTTTTGAATGAGAAGCAAACACAAGCTCCCGCAGGAATAGGGAAGTATTACTACTGTGAAAAGAATGCACGTAATTGGCAGCAGGCATATCAGATCTAACAGGTTAAATGCTCCAAGACCCAAATGGTCTTGTAAAAGAATATCAGATGTGTTCAGTAAGCCATATAAAAGGGTTACAGTGGGCAAAAAAGCAAGTCAAGCAAATCCTAAAATGAGCAATGAGCCAAAATATCAGAAAAAGAGAATATTAATGCTAAAACAAGAAAGCACAGTGAGAGAGGTCAGAAGCAGTAAAGCTAAAAAGCAACATGGACCAATTGGCAAGACAAAAAAACACCCTCTATATATGCATACTGGGATTACATGCATATTTGACAATTTATAGAGAGGATGCATCATAAAATTTCAAATCTTCAAAGCTTGATTTATCAAACTTATACCTAATGGAAAAATCATCTGGTGATTTCATGAGTAAATGAGCATTTGGCTGTGATTTGAGACGGGAGAAAGAAGATTTCCCACCAGCAAACACTCACTTACTTACGCTCAACACCCCTCCTGAGTCCTCCAAAGTGCTCACGCTGAGCATTGTCTTAATCTGATGCCAATTGTTTCCCAACTTCCCAGGATCTTTTTGGAGTTCTCTGCCATGTATTCTTTGGCCTGGCTCTTTTTCTCCTCCCCTTCAGGTTGACATCTGGGCTTGTCTGCTGATGTTGTTGCCTGGTTTCCTCAGTTTATGTCTTGTCCATCTACAGCTTCTGTCTGTCCCTTCTTTGACATTTATTTGCTTCACATTTTCAAATAAGTCATGATTGATAGATCATAAAAGCATTCCCTAGTTGGCTGCTGATGAAGGTCTTTATCTTATTGATGGTCTGTTTCCTCCAAGATTGATCTTAAGGCCAAATCAGTGAAATTCAGGTTTTTCAGTTGTGTCCACTGGATTCAGTTTCTTCTTCCTTTCATGATTTCCTTCATTACCCAGTCAAACACTAATAGGAATAGGAATGGTGAGAGTAAGCATCGTTGTCTCACCTCTTGATGAGGTTAGCCAGCTTCACTGGCACCCCATAGTTACTTACTAGGTTTCCCTGTCCACAGTGTCAGATGTCTTTTCATGATATGTAAAGTTCTGTACATACTCTGATTCCACTCAGCTGACTGGTCAATGATGATGCGCAGGTGTAGACATGATCCGTTTCTTCTGTTTTGTTGATATCTTAGCAGGAGATCAACATCAGCCTTCAGTCTGTCCAAAATTATTCTGCTAGGGATTTTCTCTGGTATTGAGAGTAATGTAATTACAGATGACTGCCCATTGACTAGCCTGATTCAGCTGGAGGTTTCTTCCTGTTAAAAGGGAGTTTTTCCTTCCCACTGTTACCAAGTGCTTGTTCATTGTGGTCATCTGATTGTTGGGGTTTTCGCTGTATTATTGTAGGATCTTTACCTTTAATATAAAGCACCTTAAGGGGACGATTGTTCTGACTCAGGACTATATAAAAAATGTAAATTAAATTTAATATAATTCCCTCGTAGTTATTGGAAAAGATTGATAATAAGACTTCTTTCTAGTCTGCTGGTATTTGTTATTGTTCCCAAATCTCTGGGAAGAGTGGCCAGAGCGTTTCTACTGTGGTATTGAGATCTGATTTTGGCTGTTATGTATTTTAACTTCATTATCTATGTTGCGATGAACATAATAATAAACATGGTGCACTCATCAATTTGACATGTTCACCTTCAAAGTCAGCTTTCACTCTTGATTTTATCTGCACTTGTGAAGTTTTTTTTTTTGAGGGATCAGATAAAAAAGTCTTATGATTAGAGCAGCTATAAAACAGTGTCATTGTCCTCCAGTCTTCACTGTGCATCTCCGCCATTTCTCTCCCCTCTGTTCTCTTTGTCTGTTTGTGTGCTTCTTGCACTGAGTGTTGTTGTGTTTACCTGCCTTACAGGGGCGGGATCCTCCTGGGATCCCCGTCCTCTCCTGGACACACCTGAATCAATCAAGCACCTGTGGCTCATCTGGCAATCAGCTGTTTGCTATTTAAGCTGAGAGCTGACCTTCAAACTTCACCCAAATGTTGTCTAACTGCAGTATTGTTCACGTCGCCTCTCTGTTTCAGTTTTTTTTTTTTAAATGGGAGATCGAGACTTGGATTCATGGAACCTTCGTTCCATTGGATTTTGTACATATTGGATTTTTTAACTAAGCACTTCAAAAGACTTGGTATAAAGCACTATCTGCACCAACACTGTAAATAAACTCCCTGAACTTTCTTTCCTGAGTCCTGGGTTTGAGCCCAGCCAGACAAACCATGACAGCGCATCATTTGCAGAGATACAGACTGAGAGGATTTGGTGTCACTGTACTAACACGCATGTGCCATATAATGTGTTCTCTTGCAGTTTACAAATGTGAAGCAATCGAGCAAGCTGAAGCTCCACTGTCATGTGTTCTTTTGATGCGCCACTCTGTTCGCATAAATCTGTGCAGTTCGGCCTGTTTTACTGCTCATTAACTTTGTGTGTGGTTCAAACATGACAATAGAAGATGCGGTGGGTGGGGGATTTTTTTGTGGGGATTATTTTCTAACATAAATGAGGGAAAATAAGTTGAAAAATAAGCCCCTGTTGGCTGGTTATTTTATTTATTCATTGAAAAACCCCAAATCTGCCTTGGGAACCCTAACTTAAATCAAGTTCCATGTTGGTCTAGAGGAAGACGTCATTGTAGGGATACTTTATTGAGAAGGCCACCAAGTCCCATCATTATAGAACAATCATGACAGGCCCAGCAGTCATCGGTCTCTGACTATAACTGGACAACCAACAGTGATGTTCTCAGTGCGGGCACACGGAGCATTTATATGTGCAGATCTACTATGGAAACCAAACAAGTTAGCACCAAATTCAAATGGCGCCATTGCTAAATATATAATATTACATGTAATAAACCAGAGAAGACCCCCTATAGGGTTGAATATATGTTTTAATAGTAAAATTTACTTTGGGTGAGCAGCATAATGCATGAAAACATCAGTAGCAGTTACACAAATGCACATGAGATGCGTCCAGAAAACCACTGCCGAATGCCATTTATAAATCTCAGAGTGCTTCAAAAGGCCATAAAAGACAAGAACAAAAGAAAGCGAAAAGGGGATGTTGTTGAGGAAAACAACATGAGCTTCATTACCAAAGAAAGCGCCA
>VOQK01017230.1:84284-94967 GCA_015052645.1 Benitochromis conjunctus
TATATTTCCATGCTGCTGTAAAGAAATGTCTTTGTCTGCTGTGACATTTCCATGGAAACATAAAGCATAATTCCCATAAGCCAAACAGGGGTTCGGTGACCTTATTCTTTCCTGCGGTAACACTGTAACATTTCTATAGGCGTCTATAATATTTCTGCTCTGCCTGCTTGTCTGCTGCGCTCTGATGGCTGTCATCCTATTTGAGACCCTGCACTGAGGCAGGGTTTTCTTTGCCCAGGCTGCAGGATTGATGCAAGTAAAGGCGTGAAAGCTGCACTATTGTTACCATAAACGGGATTTTTCTCTCTTTTTTTGACATGGTTGGTGAGTAGAGGCTTTTTTTTTATCTTCTCAACATCGTGACTTTCACTCAACACCTGCAGGCTCCAGTCATTGTACACGAAGAGGGTACCATGAAAGACTTAGCCAGAGTAAAAAGATGGAAGGAATGAGCTAACTGCTCAGGATTAGTAAACAATAAGACAAGAGACCCCATAAAGGAGCTACTGTCATGTGATATGAGCCCCGTGTGAAATCTGAAGTCAGTTTCCTCAGGTTGTGACTATTTGCTTCGTTTTGACTGCACGAATCTCCGAGATTTGCGCAGTCAGAGCATTAACAACAAACTGCAGGCCCAATCGTTCCATTTTACAGCAGAAAATGTAAGACGGGATAAGATCAGATCAACTTTACTGTCATTGTAAGCACAAACATACAACAAAGTTAGAAGCACTCCTCAACTTGGTGTATACGACAAACGTAAACAGTCATACTATTAGAATAAAAGACTAATTAAACCGTGTTCTATACTATTATGTGGTGTGGTCGTGTGTGACTGGTGCCAGCTTTCATTTTTAATTATTAACTTTTATTTATTTCTTGGGCAATTGCCTAGAATTAACCCACTAAGCAAATGTAGTGTGGCTTAAAAACAAAACAACCTGTTATAGAGGCTACTTTTAATAAAGTAGGCCATGGTTTTGCTCTGATTCGGTTGGATCAGCCTCCTCTGCAGCGCAACGTTCCCGATAGGCAGGGCTGCACAGGACCCCTGGGCCTTATTATGGCTATAGCAGCTAATTTATATTGGTTTCAGTGTATTGGATTCAGAAGGGTTAGAACGCGTACTCTTCGGCTCACTGAGCATTTCACTAATAATTAATGTTTTATTAACAGTATGATGCTCGCACAAAATGCGCAAAAAAGACTAACTTACCTTTCTGGAGATTCTAACACGATCATGCCCGAGAGGCAATGAGGTAGAGGCAGCAGAGAAGGAAGGCATGGACGTCCTTCTGTGTTTATGCATCAAGGTGAGGTATTGCAAAACAGGTAAAAACACCGTCTGGGCAATGGAATGTGGAACTACAACTAAGTCTGCCGCTATTAATGAAGGTATGCAGGGCTGAGCTGAATCCGAGACAGAGACAGCGGCTCAAATGATCCTCTGCAACAAAGCAGAAGGAGTCCCCGGGAAGTGAATTAATAAGCGTCTGTGCTAAACGCCAATCGATCGCACTGTCTGTTGACACGAGAACAGACCTGCAAGTTTTTACGCATAACACCCCCCTCCAAGCTACAGCCGTTCAGATGTAATAATTCTTACATGTTTAAATACACCAGCTTTTACTTTTTCATCCCCACGCTTCACTCTAAGGTCAGAGGGCAGTCGAATCTTTCCTCTAAAATGTTTTTTCCCCCGTGAAGTGTTCCTGACTGTGGCAACGACTTTCACACTGAGTCTCGAGGGCGACACTGTGTCGATAAGGAACAAAAAAAAAAAACAAAAACTTACCCAAGTCTGAGGTATATGATGCCAAAACACAGGAACACGCAGAGACTCCGTCTTCGGAGGGTTTCGTGCATGATCGTTGCCACTTTGTCCGGAGGCCATGCACTGTAACATAAAGTGGCCACGCTTTCCGTTCACATTGGCAGGTTTCTTAGCCCTTCCAGATGCACGTGTACCGTCTGTTTCCCGCGACATCTAGCAGAAGCTCCTTGGAAATAATCGACCGTGTGAAATCCATGGTCCGTGAGTACAGGTGAGATGCTGATGACGACCTGAAAGGTGGCTAAGAACTCCGAAATGAAACTCGACAGAGGTTCGGACTTTAAAGGTGAATGAGTTCTTGGAGGAAGTGCCTCCTATTCGTCCTTACTTTGACGGTAAAACCTAATTAACAATTCCTACTTGCTGTGCCTTGCAGGTAGAAAGAGAGTGCGGGGGGAAACTGTTGCGCATACTGCAGTCTCCTAAAAGAAAAGGAAAAAAACGCGGATTTCGTGCTGTTTAAAGCTTTGGAACATCGCTGTTTCTATGTTTTGAAGACATCTTAAACTCAGACCACGTTACTAACTTGCAACCGCCAGGTAGTCTAATACAGGTAACAAAAGGGCTCCTTGCCTCCTCCTCCTCCTCCTCCTGCAGCATGGATATGCAGAGGATGGGACGGGCTTCAATGCTGAGCTCAACACGTGCAGTTGTTGTATGGAAAACTAAAAGGAACGAAGTGAAATGGCCTTTTATAGGCCTGTAGCCCCAGCTAGGCGCTTGCAACATTAGGCATTGCCCCACAAGTGATGGGCTACACCACAACAGTAAGCCCCATAAAATGACACAGAGGAGGAATGGCTTTCCAGCTGTTTGAGTGAAAAAAAATACCACTGCATGACTAATAATTAATAATTATGAACTGGTTCAGTGGGATTCTGTCAGTGATTTTGATTAACAGTGAAATGCATGAACAAAAAAATCATAAACAAAACATCAATATTCGCATTTCTTGCCTTTGAGTCAGGGTGATGTGAATTTTGAGCAGATGTTCAGACTATGGAGTTAACTCCTTTGGGAACGTTTGTACATGTCTGACTAAGAAGACTCCCTCTGGTGGCAAAAGGAATACACACACACACATACACACACACACATAGATAGATAGATAGATAGATAGATAGATAGATAGATAGATAGATAGATAGATAGATAGATCTAGCTAGTCACAGTCCAAAGAACCATTTTCTCTACTCTTTTAACTTTATTGTCCCTGGTATGTTTCTTTAAAGAACGCATAAACCATCAGTTCAGTATATTTCCAAAGAAAGTACATGAAAAATAGCTAACGTGTTGTAATAATGATGGCATAAACTAAAATTACAGACATGAGCTATCTGAGCACAGAGACTGTCGGGCTGTTGTTCGCCACGAGAAACAGACAAAACCGCAGAGACCTTTGTTTCAAGACATCCCTGCATTGTGGTTTCAAGGCCTTTTCCTTCAAAACATGCCCATCAAAATTCCAGATGGATTTTAGAAATAATGAAAGTCAACATGCAGGCCCAGGGTGACATAAAAAAGACATGTTTTTGATGTCTGCCCTGTAAAAGATGGTCTTGTTTGTCTTCAAATGTACATAACTCATAGGCCTGGGTGGAGATGGTCCTGTTTAGTTTAATTAAAATGTTCAAAGGACTGACTCGGTTTTTTTTGTTTTTTGTTTTTTTTATTGAAGCAAGGCTCAAGACCCGGGACAGTGTGCGTCAGCATTATTTGTCACTCGCCATTGTCATCACAGACGTGTCACGCGCATCCAAACTGGCGAACACATTCCCGTGCGCACTAACACACACTCCTCGCCCCTCTGAGTCCATGCAGTAAATCTGCATACGGACCCACAAATTAAACCATTCGACACAAGCACTGCGGACACACACAGAGAATCTCTCACACGCTGAAGCACTTGGGTGGCGTGTGGAAGATCTTGTGACACACTGTTTATTTAACTTCAAAAAGAGGAGGCAGGGATGACAGCATTTAGGTCAGCGAGGACATATCAATCTGCGTAAGTCATACGCCACATCACTGCCTCCGCTTTGTGCTGCATTTCAGGGCCATTGTATTTGAAATATTTCCATTTGCAGTCTCTTGAAAGGCAGTCACTGTCTTTGCTCCGTGCTCGCCATTTTTCTCAGTCTGCTCTATTACTTTAATAAGTGCCAGCCAAACTTTGTCTAGATTGCAGCATTGTGTATCTGTTCCTTTTCATCTCTGTGCTCTCGTCCCAAACTGCAGAGGGGAAAAATGTTGGGAAGGGAGGGAGGGGAAAAAGAAAAGAAAAAAAAAAGCAGATCATATTTTGGCAAGCGTGGTATGATATGTCGCACTGTCTTTTTGAATATTATTAAGTACTCTTGACCGACAACTAAATAAGAAAACCCACCGGTTGCCCATGTGTTTGCATGGGAGCTGGTTCAGCTGGAAACAGTGAGAAGGCTGAAATGCACAGCGTGCCAAACCACGGAGTGGCGTCTGGGGCTGGGTCCACCACATCTACGCTGGGCCCCAGGCAAGAGGGGGGAAATGGCTATATTGTACTCGCAAAGTCCCCCCTTTCAATCTCCATCAGATGTCTCCCTCTGACTCTCTGTTCCTCTTAATTTTAACACTTCCTTCAATTAGCCAAGCTCAGGCTCACTTTGTGAATACAATGAGGGAGATTTGTAGAAGTATGCTGGGAGTAATTGAAGTGCATATAAAATGTCAACTCATACATGGAATTGTGAGGTCAAAGGTTAGACCAACCCCGTCATTCCTCCAATCCTTTTGAATGGGTTTGACCTATTCGTCTGTCCTGTTCAGGCACAGCTGCAGGTAGGGAAACAGGGTGTGTTTGATTAATTCCTCACCATGCTTACTGATATATCAGTCCCTTACAAGCTCATTTGTGTGCATATGTGTGCAAACATAGATCTGCTAGGCTGGGTCTGCATGAATCCCGGGCCCACTTCTTCCTGGAAGCTGAAATGCTGCACCATGCCCTCTTGATAGAAGGCAGGTTTTTTTCGACAGCTGGTTCCTCTCCGCAGTGCCCAACACCACACTTGCTGAGATTGTATGAAGTTTGAACTGAATGTCAAAGCGGGGGGAGTGTTTTTTTCTCTTCTCATGTTAAAACATTCAAACATTAATTTGCAATGTTGCTATTTCAAATAGGGTTCACTTCTTAGCAAGGCCACTAGCCAAACTGTCACGGGTGTTTTCCTGATCAGGCCAGGGCTCTTAGACAGTGCAGGGAGGCAGGATCAGTTTTCCCAAATCTGACAGTCTGGGACGCCATGCCAAAGCTGTAGTCTATATTCAAGAACACACTCAGTAAAATGAATGAAATGACATAGAGGAAAGAAAAGAGTCCAGTTTCAACTTGGAGAGGTCTTAGAATGACTGAAATTAAGATTTGTTGCTACTGTTCCATGTGTCTACGCGAGCGACTAGCTGAGAATGTATATTTGCACAAAAGTAATATAATATACACTTGATAATTACTGCATGCAGTAGTTCAGCAGGAATACGTTTTATTGGAACAAAGCTTAGCACGTTCATCAAACGACATGTGTCACACAAAAGACGCCATAATTCATGGTTTGTTTTTCTGATTTGACATTGTCTGCTCAAACACTTATTGATATTCCAGCTGATACTGCTAATGACCAAAAACACAATGACGTCACATCAGTAAAATATGTCTATCCCCTCTCTCAGTATTAAAGTCGGGGTTTTTTGTTGTGTTTTTTAATCACGTGTTTTGATGACTCTCCAGAATCCTTCCAAAGTTAAAAATTCAAAATTATATGTCATCCAGGGATCATAATGTAATGAATGTCTGTGCCCACAGACCTAGTATGTCAAACACAGTTTGACTCATACACGCACAATAATACACACAGCCACACACTCGAAGAAACCTCCAGCAGGAAATTAAATGCTACCTTTTCACTCTTCACTAGTATTTGATTGGTCTGACTGCCCTGGACAAACATTTTGCCTTTAGATGTTTTCATTAAATCAGATGGATAGGAAGCCTTTGTGTGCCACAGTCTAAGCATTGGCCTGTCACTTGGAATGAGCACAGGAGATATATACATATATCTCATTTATTTATTGTTATTTTGATTTTTTTGATTTTTTATTTACTGGGTAAATATTATTCAGACTAAAATCTCTCTTACAAGATACATTTAGCAACACTAAAAAAGTTATAATACAAATACAATTCAATTCATGTTTGTTTATATGGTGCTAAATTAATCAATCACAACAGTTGCCTCAAGGCGCTTTATATTACAAGGTAAAGACCCTACAAAAATACAGAGAAAACAAGCAAATGACCCCCTTTGAGCAAGCACTTGGTGACAGTGGGAAGGAAAAACTGCATTTAAACAGGAAGTAAGAGCAAAATTTCTTACGTTCAAGGCAAACACAGGGACAATTTATTTCATGGCTTAAAAACACATAAAAAAGAACCCGATGTGACCAAAAAAAGTATATGAATCACATTTCAGCTTCCTTGGTCAGAGCATGGAACCTTAGCATTTACATTCGCAATAAAATCTGACAGACATGTGGCTTGTGTCTGTAGCAAAGAACCCCCAGACATAGTGTGCAGTGGAGCGAATACATGCAGTGCTCTTTGTTGCCCTCTAATAAGCCTGTGGATATGAGAAAAGCTCTGAACAGACAGAGTCCACATCAATTTGGCACCTGAGACTCAATTTCATCTATAATATTAACATGACTTGTTCCCTGTGCCCAGAAGCAACAATTCAACTGCATAATTGCTGTTATATTTTTTTTTAAGAAACCCAACACTATCAAAAAGAAGTCAAAGCTCATCAATAAAGCATAAATCAAATATAACAAGTAAGCTTGTGGATTGCTTCAGGACTTCAGTGTTTGTAATCCTGCAACATTCTCTGTAGTACTTTAAAATAAGCAGCTTACATAATTGATTCCAGTGCATGCTGGTCCACTGGCTGAATGCTATTAGTGACTGTTCTGAGCATGTTTTGCCTCAATAGGCAGGAATATGAATGAGATAACATTGCAAAACTTCATTAGGTATTAACTTTCCTCCCCTTTTCAGGTAAACTTTGCGGACACATCAAATGCACACTCTGGTGTTGGAGTTTACATACCTATGGAGTCTAAATGGAGTGCATTGACTTAAGGTGTGGTGCTATATTTGTATCTGGCCGCAGTTATGGACAGGTACAAGTGTGTGGACATGTGCACACATATGCATACACACACACACAAACGCAAACATTGATCTGAACAGCTGGGAGTGTTTGCAGTGCGAGTGGGTCTTTCGTTCTCCTCGCTGTCTCACACAATGACCCATGCACTGTCTGTGTTTGCACTTGTCCCAACTCAAACAGCGTGCGTTTCCGTCCCATGGCCGTTCAAGCACACTCTGAGGCTTGCTTTTGTGAACGCTCACACGAACTGGGAAGGCTTGCCCTCGGGTCACACTGAGAAAACAAGGGCCAAGTTCATTGACAAATCAAGCAGAATCTCAGAAATGTACCTGATACATTTCTCCCAGTGTTTTTTCCTCCGCAAAATGATAATGTTTTGGCATTCCAGTCAGGGTCACAGAGATATTGGCCACACACTGTTTCAATGGTGGTCACAAAGACAAACGTGCTGCGGGGAAGAAGCTGGCACGCTGAGTTTACGAAGCCAGTGGAAGCTCGTCGTCCTCACTCGGTTACGGAGCAGTTCATAAAAATGTGGCTAACAATGAACTCCAGATTCTCTTTGCAAAATGAACAAAATATATTTTCACAAAAGCATTCTCCTGTATTGTTTTACATTACATCATGCAGTATTTGTAGAATGAAATTATATTTAAGTCGAATTAGTTTAAAAGGAAACTTGTTATTATTTATTTTTGCTGACAAACCCAGCATAGATTACTCTAGACGTGAGTGCATAAGTTAAGCGTCCTTTTTTTAAAAAGCTTCTTGAAAGTGTTTGACCGTCCTCAGGCCACTCCATCTTTGCATATGCCTTTCTCCTCAGTCCATCCCCGCTGTTTCTCCTCAGCACTGCATTTGGCAGACTGAGGACTGACTGACTCTATACTGATGGCCTGATATGTTTGGATATAAGAATGTGGTTTTGCTTTTTTTTGGCACTGTGTGTAAGAGGGTCTTTTCATATACTATCCCAGCACCAAACACAGCATATGTAATATGTAAAGGCCATCTGCGGCATCCACTGCTCGCTGATGGCTTGGCAGTTGTATAGCGAGGCATAATAATAGTGGTCTGATGCACTGCAGTGTGTGATATTTGCTGTGCGCCTATTCAGGTTTGTTGACGTAAAGTGATATTTAAGCTAGATTTCTGTTGATATAAGAGAGCAATTAGCTTGACCAATCATCCTTAAAATTTCCTCTGTGGTGCATGCCAAGATTTCGTGTTATGCAATGGTTATATTTCTTCCTTGGAAGCTTAAAGTGCACATACAACAGCCGGTACATTTTGTTAGTGTTTTTTTTTAAGTTTTACAGTTACACAGGACGGTGGTCACAGCCAGCTATTTTCTTTATTTTTTATTTGATTTAACCTTTTATTTCAAAGAAAAAAAGAACAAAAAGTCTGTGAAAGTAATCTGGGTAACAACAATTTTAAATAGTAAGCCACAGTAAACACGTGACCCATGACTATTGTCAAAAATGCTGTAAACCATCACCCGGTAACTTTACAAAAGCCATGAAGTTTGAATGTAGAAGTTTCTTTACATTAGATGAAGTTTGATCAGTTATCATTGCCAAAGTCAGGAAGCGCAGAACTACAGTCACATGGTAACATGTCATGTGACCCATAGGACCACATGTCCATCTGCAGTAAAAAAGAAAACACTGATAAAAGGTATAAAATGTTGAGCATGTGAACCACACCAGCCACGGCACTTTTTCGTGTTATTTGACTGTTTTATATAACAGATGTCTTTTTTAATAAGTTTCCTCACCCTATCATTGCAATTGAATAATATGAAATGTGGGCTTGGGGGCGTGTGAACATTTTTCATCTTCTGAATTGTGAAAGAAACTGTTTCAGAAACACTGAGTTAAACTGAATGGTGTGTAATTCATATGCCATTTCATGACAGCAGGCTCCACTGGTACGCATTACTGTAGGTTGCTTTTGCATGAGAGCTGGATGTAGAGTATGTGCAAGACAATAATGTAGCATGTTGAGGCATGAGGCACTGGCCTCGAGTCAAGTCGGCATAACAGTATGGAGTAAGAAGCGGAATGGAGAAGGAAAAGGACGAGAATGAAGAATCTCTGTCATAAATTAGAGGATTACGTTTACGCCTACATTGCATCCAACCATTCTTCTTCTTTCTAAGCGTGTTTTCCTTATTTGAAAGACTACGCAAAGCACACCTTTAAAACAACCTTTAAAGTTCCTTTCACTATAGACTGTTAAGTTATTATCCCAGTTAAAGATCTGTGAAGTGACAAGAAGTTAGCAACAAAAAACAACCATGCTACAATCAAAGTCTATCAGTTGCCTCATAGCATGAAAACTCTGTCTGTATTGTCAGTTACTTAAATGAAACTCCAGTCTCAGGTAGGTTCAGAGCATTAAGGGCTTCTCTGGCATCCCCAGACTGATCCTGGCATCGAGCTGCTTGTCAAACACAGGTTCTCTTTGTTGTGTCAGCCACACACTGAACCTTGCAGGGGCCTCACGTACACAGAGGAATGTTTGGATGGATCTGTTACACAGCCACACACGGCTTGTTTGCCTGTTTGACTCCACAACAGTAATCTGACATCTAAACTGGGTCGAGAAACTTCTTCTAGCTCCTAAAAGCTGTACAGTGTGTAGAGAGAGAGAGAGCTGGGAGAAGATAGACAGCGAGAGAGAAATCATTGTAGGTCAGGAGGGTCACACTTGGAGTTGCTTCAGTGAACGTCCCTGCCCTGTTGACACTGGTATAGAGACACTTGAATATCGGTGGTTTGCTTAGTTGTCATGTATTTCAGGGGTAAGCAGACCAAGCATAGATGTTGTTTTTCCTAAAGAAAAAAAATATGAATGAATATATACACCATCTGAGGTTATTTTTCAGTTTCTTTTTCTGTTTGCTTCCATTTTATCTCTTTCCAAGTTGCCTTGAGGACACAAGACTCCACACAATTTGCATATGCTGTCAACACACACTCCATTTCAACTCTCATGCTGGCCTCCCGTTAACCCTACGTTTTTCTTCCTGCGTTCCGTTTGTGTCTGCAAAAGCCCACTTTGTTGTGTCTGAGCAGCGAAGCATCGCAGTGAGGAATGACTTCCTGTGAAAAAGTGACTGCTATTTCAACTCGAGAGCTGGGCTGCCTGCGGTTTGTCTGTCTGTCGGTCTGTGTGTCTGCCCTCAAGTTTCCCCTCGGCACTCAGAGGAAGAAGACATTTCCGCAGAGACAGAAGAGTGACAGGCAGCATTGCTAAAGCCATAGCTCCCTGTCAGCATTCTCATCTCCATTGGAACTGCAAACAGAGAGCATCTTGGGCTGCTTGACAACACAGCTCCTTTGGACTGGGTCTGTGGTTGCTCTGAGAAGTTCCTTCTTTCTTCTAACCTCATTCAGGTCCTCCTTTCATCTGGTGTGAGGCTTTTTGGGTGAAGATTACAACAGTTAGAGAAGAGAAACCATACTCCACGCTGAGGCTAGAGCCATTACCTCAGCCTCTACCAGCATGACAATGATATTTTCAGTCTTAGCATAAATCCTTTTATAAACTATAGCTGCAGAGACATGAAAGGCTTTCCATTTGGTTTTATTTTGTTGCGGTACAACACTTTTTTTTTTTTTTTTCTGCTGCTTTCCTTCA
>VOQK01017232.1:10076-34032 GCA_015052645.1 Benitochromis conjunctus
CTGTTTGTTTTGTTCTTCATGTTCCATTTCCCCTCCGCATACCCGTGATCCCTCTTGTCACTGTAGTCATTGTCATGCATCGATGCCTGAAAAGCTGCCAACGCACTTCCTGCCTGTCACACACGCACACACAAATGCACAGTTGCACGCACATGAATGATAAAACTCAAATATATAAACTCATGAACACGTTCACCCGCCTGACATCCTCGTCCCTCATACATACATGCAGCTGTAACATCTTGGCCTGCTTATCTACCTGGCTGTCTGTCTGCCTCGAGGAAGTAAGATGTGTAATTTCTGTCTTGTGGCATTTTTGTCATAAACCAACAGCAGTGATAAAAACGAAAAAAAACAGGCTGTGTTTCCACACTCGGCTCCAATATAGGCAAATACACTCACTGCAATCCAAAGCTTTTTCCTTCCCATTCTCCATCCATATGTGTTAAAGAGCTAATTGTCAGGTTTGTATGGAAGGCTGATGATGGGAGTGAGGTTTTACTTCTGAGGCATGGCTGATGCTGTTATTCACTAGTTAATCTCTTTTCTTACCCAGACACTGACGTGCTCTCTGCCATTTGTTCTTGGCCAGTTGGGGTTCTGGGCTCGACATGCTCCATGCCTCTAATTATTCCTCCCAATGCTGTCAAATGATAAAATGCTCTGTGACTGAATGTGCCACTAAAGCACAGATGAAATGTAACGCCCGCCTTCCCAGCTGCGCAAACATAATTTCCTAAATTTCCCTTTCTTATTCCAAATATCTTCTGTTTTTTGTGCATTTCGCTTGAATAGATAGTGAAGAATAGATAATAGTTGCCGTCTGTCCGTATAATTTCACCTCTTTTCTTTCTGCCAAAAACATGCATTTTGGATCCTTTCTCTCTCACTTTCCTTCTGAGTGTCTCTCACTGTGTCCTGCTCTCTGGGCGTGTCTGGCCTTGATAACAAACAAAAAAAAAAATACTGTCTAGGTAATACAGAATTCAATTTCACAAGTTTATTGTTCTGTTTAAATTTCTTGTCCCATATCTGTGAATGTGAATAAATGGAGGAAACAATCCTATAAAAATAAATAAATAAATAAATAAAACACTTCACATCAACCTCACCCTCCATCTCCTGTGTGCACCGTGGTACAGAAGATTTATAAAGCCAAAATAAGTCTTGTCAGTCAAACTCCTTTAGAGAGCAGCCACTGTGACTGTGAAAATGATTGGGATTTAATTAATTCCCCTCCACGGCTTATGTAAAGTTCATATTTTCCTGTTTAGACACAGAGTTTGAGAATCAATCAACTGAGTAATAGAAAAGGTAATAGGCTACGTGGACGGTGACAACAGAGA
Source organism: Benitochromis conjunctus (assembly GCA_015052645.1). Taxonomy (NCBI): domain Eukaryota; kingdom Metazoa; phylum Chordata; class Actinopteri; order Cichliformes; family Cichlidae; genus Benitochromis; species Benitochromis conjunctus. The sequence goes on from VOQK01017232.1 coordinate 11,423, forward strand.
GCGGCAACCAGCCAGAATATAAACTATGTCATTATTATGTCAAAAACAAGTATGTGTCACCAAATATTGTTGACCTGCTCCTTGTTTGCAATGCAAAGATGACATCTAAACTTTGCTTAGAATTACAATTATTGACTTAGTGCTGAGGGTAGCATAAATACTCTCCATAAACAAATGTAATCCCCGGATAGAAGGACAAATTTTTTAGTGGCTGATGCACTCCTAACGTAGACATTCATCCTAATGTTTATAAATTGGCCATTTTAAATTATTCCCAGGATCAGGTTGACCTCGTGAAGGTGGAAAGAAACATTGGTATTAGTTTTTTTCTTAGCTAGTTTGGTTTCAGATGTAAGCTTTACTGGAAGAATATACATCAGACTGTTGGACACAGTTTGATTTGCAGTTGGGTACATGTGTTTTTGGACACCACCGCAGTGGATATTAATCAAGTGCAGACTTTTAGCTTTAATTCAAGTGGTTGAACAAAAGGACTGTATAATGTTTAAGAATTATAAGCATTTTAATACACAGTCCACTATTTTCAGAGGCTCAAAAATAAACAGAATATGACTGAGAAAGAGTTTTAATGCTCAGGTGAGGACTGTTCCTTCAAAAATAGGAGGTGGAATTGATTCCAGATATTGAACTTGTTTTACTGAAATTAATCAGCCAAGAACAAGGAGGCCAGTGTGTCACCAACTCTGGACTGGCCGACGTGGTAAACTGGGTCGTCTATGAATTGGAAGGTCGGTGAGTCAATCCTTGGCTCCTCCTTAGTGTCTTTGGAAGTTGCCCCAGGCACATACATTGGATTGTGAATGCTGGGTAAAGGTGCTAAGATACAGCAGAAAGTGTGTGTGATATGAAGAATCAGACTTCGTAGTCGAAAGCACTGTGAGTGCTCAAAGTGAGTAAAAGGGACTTTATAAGTACCAGTCCATCATTTTCACTCAAGAGAGGCCTTCAGGAAATACACAGGGTTTACAACATAACGCACCGACTGGTTACACTCAAGGACAGGAAGGCCAGATCAGACTGGTCAGAAAAAAATCTTTGGACAGATGAAACTGAGATGAACTTGTACCAGCATGATGGGAAGAGTATGGAGAAGGAGAGAACAAGTGTGATCTGAAGCATATCGCATCATCTGTCAAACATGACGGAAGCAATTTAGTGCCACGGGCAGTGGAAATAAGTCACTAATGTTTACTGATGATGTCACCGCTGGTAGAAGCAGCAGAATAAATTGTGAAGCGTGAAGAAATATACTTCCTGCTCAGATTCAGTCAAATGTTGCAAAGTTATTAGGCCAGAATCTCACAAGGCAAATGGATAAAGACCCAAAGCATACTGAAAAAGCCACACTAGACTTTCTCACGGCAAAGAAATGGAATATTCTTCAATGAACAAGTCGGTCACCTGATCTAAACCCCACAGAGCATGCTGTTATGTTGTTAAATACAACACTGAAGGTAGGAAGACCCCCAAAAACAAATGAATGTGACTGGCAGAGCTTCTCAAGGGAAAAAACACAGCATGTGGTGATGTTCATGGGTTCTAGCCTTCAGCCAGTCATTGCAAAGGATTTTCATCCAATTATTAAAAATAATCCTTATGTTTAAAGTGATTACTTTGTCTAATTACCTTTGAGCCTGGCGTACTGTGTCTAAAAATGTCTGTAATTCCTAAACAGTTCATACAAAATCTTTCTAAAACCCTTGAATTAAAGCTGAAAGTGAAACAAAAAAGAGTCAGTGTCCAAAACCTTATGGCTCTAACTGCAATTTTAATAACTCAAGTAAATCCCAGGTAATCTTGATTGCTCTATTTAGCAGCCGCTGATGTGGAGTGGCTGTATTTAGATTGGTTAAGTTGCCTAGACAGAAAGGAGCAACAGCAGTTTCTTCATTATCAGCAATCTCCATGACTTCATAAGCCAAAAGTGCCCAGTCTGGCAAATCATAAGCTCACAGCCATTATACACATTGCACATGTCAGCTGCACACAGCTAGATACTTTAATAATTGTGCACCCTCTCCTCTTCTGGTATTGATTTAGATGATATTTTATTAAGACCGCCATCCACACCCTGATTGGCTGGTCTCATTCATTCTGTGCAGTCTCTCAGCACCATCAGCTATCCAATAATGTCATTAATAAGAGAGTCAAAAGGCTCAACCGTTCTGTGCTGTGAATTTTAGAGAAGAAAATGTATTGTGGGTGAGAAGTGTGACAATGGAGCCAGCTCAATAAAACGAGATTTAAATGCATTGTATTGTTTAAAAAAGGGGGAACAATGCTCATGTAATTTCCTTGAAGTCATCATCCACTATTGAAGTAATAATATCAACCTGCATCGGGGCCCAGGGAACCTTACTATGCATTCATTGTATATTACAGTTTTATTCTCATCCAGTTTTAGGAGTTGCAGGCAATCTTCTGTTTCATTAAACAGCAATTTTTCCATTTTTTACGCAAAAACAAACACAAAAAAACAGGAAATTTTGATGGGTGATTTTTGCAGACCTCTCTGACATGGCGACTGAGTAAATTGCCTCATTCGCACTTGCAATCAGTTCATTAAACACGAAAATCTGATTGCACAGACGATTAATAATCTGGGTCTCATTCATGTCTTAATCATTTATTTATAGCCACAGAAGACAATCGCCTTTATTAAAATATCATCTTTCGTGGCCTCACAAGTTCCATTTAACTGTGGCAAATAAGCAATTGAAAAACGCCTATAAGGGTTTGCAGTTATGATGCATTATTGGTCGCTTTGTAGGGCGTGATGGGACCAGGAGAACAGACATCTACTGTGCCAAAGACACCTTTTATATGAACTACTGTGCTACAAAAATCAAGTAAAATCAAGTCTATTTGATTCCACTCAGATTAACGTGCCATCGGGTAGCTATTTTAAGTCGAAAATATGGCCTTTGGAGGACAGATTAGATACATAGTTAGTCAGCCCTTCACTAATCACCTCTTCACAAAGGGGGAATGATCTCTTTTAAGTCTTGTGCTCTGACTTTTCCATTGTCTCACATAAAGCGAGGGGAATGACAAATGCATTCACATGCATATCAGCATTCGTGAATGGCATTCATTAATCATTTATGTCTAATTTTAAGGATTAACAGGTTGGGTCGTGAGGTCTGTTCATATTCAAGTCATTATAATTTTATTGAGATTCGCAGGAGAACTGATTGAAAACATTTAGACGCTTCACATTAATGGAAACCAAAGTCAGAGAAAAATGGAGTTGGTTGGAAAATGTTCGACTGCAGAGATCGGTAAGCGTCTATGCGAGACACTACCGGTACCCTGGAGTGTTTAATATGTAAGTCAGACCTCCAAGCCTTATCACTAACGTAACTTTTTAACAGTATTAAAACACACCCTGAGAAGGCTTGCTTACCATAAAATTATTAGACTTGAAGTGCCCCTGTCTCCTTTTATCTTTAGAGATTAGCCAGACGGTTGCGGCGTATTTGTGTTAAATGAAAGTAAACAATTTAGTGTAGTGTTCCACTTTCCAGACTCGGGCCTTGGTATGTGTAGGGAGTTATGGTGTATTGATTACTCTGTGTCTGCCCTATTACCGCCAACTCTCCCTGTGAGCGCCATGTCTGGATGACTCAGTGTTGACAATTGTATTACAGCCTATTATCTTTCAAATCCCAGAGCTTGAATTACAGCTTACCAAGGGTCTGATTTGGAAAGTTGAAATTGCTTGCTGATTTCATACCTGACTTCCTCTCTGTGCTCCATAACTTTCTTTTTTTTGCTGTCATCCATCACTCTCATATTCACTTTTCCCATAATCCCTCCCTTTACCTTTCACAACATTTTATGTGAAATTGATCAAAGATCTCATGTGTCCGCTTTGTTATGAGCTCTACTTTACTCCTAAAGTATCACCATCTATGTGGTCCTCAAAGACTTGTGTGCACTTTTGTCTAATGACGTGCACTGTTTAACATCAAAAGGTCTTGCCAGTTAAGAGTTAAAGGAACTAGTCTTTTTATTTTTATCATTAATATTTTACTTTGCTTTGTTAATTGCTTTTTTCTTTTTAGCTGTAAAAAGAAAAAAGCAGATAGGCCCAAGATGTTATCGGACAGTGACGTCACTTACTCATACTATTTTTTACTCATGCTATGATTGTTTTTAATTAAAACTTAATAAGTGTGCATGTGCTTGTGTTTCTCAATCCATGCGTCTTTCTGCATTTCTGCCAGTTCTGCCAGTGATTTTGCTCTGTACCCCATTTAGCGCCTGCCAGAAAGTCATTAGTGATGTGCAGAGCAAACATGTCCAGCTCTTTGCTGTTTTAATAAGTCTGATGGAGCTTTTGTTTTGATGCAGCACATAGCTGTTGTTGTGACAAAGACACTATACGCTGTCAAGCTTAACTGATCTCTGAGCTGATCACATCCATCTGTTTATCTGCCTACAATGCTGTCTTATAGGCAGGTATCTTTTTTTTTTCCTGTAAAATGATAAAAATATAAACCTCTTATAGAGTGCCGCTGCGGTGTGGTGGTCAGCACAGCAGGTGCTCTCTGTGGCGTTTGACTATGTGGGTCATCCCCAGGTGCTCTTGCTTCCTCCCACAGTCTAAAGACATGCACATTAGGTTAATTGATGTTTCTGCTGACTGAATGTGAGCCTGAAGGGTTGTCTGTCACTCTGTGCAAGCTCTGAGATAGACTGGCAACCTGTCCAGGGTCTACCCCACCTTTTGCCATAAAGCTGTTGGGATAGGCTTCAGCCCCCACCCCCAGAACCTTGAATAGGATGAGCAATTAAAATTGCCTGGATGGATGCGAACACTTATACATTATTAATCTTAGCATTATGTGCTTTAGAAGATGCACCTAGAAGTGACTCTTCTAAGGAGACGGTAATCTTAAGATCCCGTGCTGGAGATGATTTGGGAATTTAACTCATTTTATCTGTATTGCTATCACAGTATGAATATGACTTCCTAAACCAGATGGCTTTCATTTCAGTTTGAGCTGTTTGTAATGCCTGTGTATACTGTATGCTTAACAGCTTAACAGCATTCCCATCAGCCTGCTGATCCAATTAAATTGGTTGCAGATTTGGCAGCGTGTTTTTTTTTTTTTTGACTGAGCCGAGAGTAGCGCAAAGAATTTATAGGAAAATGCTCACACTTTAAAATACAATGAGAAAGCTGAAGAAAAGCTCCCCTAACACAGGAAACCAAGGAAATATAAGCAGTTTCACACAAAATCCACACTGATGGCCACTGAGGACAGCAAGCAGCTACAGGGGATTACTAATATTTCTTGCATTTAAGCCAGAGAGTGCCATGCAATATAATGAAGCAGAAAATTAGATATACAACAGAAACAGAATGCTTATGCAAAACCAAATGTGAACTTGGCAGAAAAAGCTCCCGCTTTATGGCACAAAAGATCACAGGGAGCCCCTGTCACCATCAATTCAGCCACTGTAGTGCTGAGCTATAGCAGATTAAATATGGTTAAATGTCATTTTGACTAGAGAGGAGCAAATTCTGTGTGCTGGTTACAGTAAGCTAAAACAAATCTCAACATGAAGTGTTGGAAGTCATACGTAACCATTAAGCCATAAGAGCATTTTTTCAAAGTGTGCTCCTCTCCTGCCGTAACTCTTCTAACGCATTGGGGGACGTCTGGTCTCAAAGCTGAGGGTTGCTTGGGCTTGATGACAAACACTCAGGTGATCGATGAGAAACACTTCAGGTCTCGCTGATATGCGCAGAGCTTAGATGGAGTCTCATCTCCATTATCTGCTGCTCTCCTCCTGTCTTTTCCCCCACCTTTGCTGTGCCGGTAATTTAGCCACTCACTGTCGAGTCTCCAGCACTTTGGAGGCGAAGCTCTGCAATTAAAAGAAACGTTCGTAAGTAATTTCAAGGGGTTGTTTTTAAAACTTTATAGGATTTGTTTTGTTCCATTTTATGTGCTTTTTGTTCCTTTAGAAATTCTGCTGGGGTTCAAATGAGTAGCTCACCCGAAGAGATAGGCTGTTTCACATTCTAAACATATGCTAGTGCCTGCAATATTCATGGTGTTTTTGGCCTCCGCCAGTCCAAGAATTATTCAGGGCATAAGGTCTCTGGCTCACAAATAGGCTGTTACTGTTGCAGGTCAGACATAATTCTATGAATAATGGAATAAAATTGCCCATTTGTTTCCAACACTCTGCAGGAATGCTGCCAGATTGTTTTGATGTATGCAGCTATTAAACGCTTTGAAACAAAGCTCATGTATCAACCCCAGCTTTCTACACCAAGATATATGGTATGTTAATTTCATGGTCATCTCACAGTGAATTAAACTAGGTGGCTGCTAGAAATGATGTAAGTGACATGTTAGCGCCCCGTGCAAGAGAAATGACTTGGATCCAGTCCATCCGCATTCAGTAAGCAACATTGTCACCGCAACTAGTGAGTAATTGGAAGAGCCGCAATTACAGTTCTCTTGTCCCCCCTGCAGCAGAATAGTATTTCTGTACGAACAAATAATTCAGTAAATCAATTATCCAATTTTGCTATTACATTTCAGGTGCATAACGAGTCTGTATTCATGACATGCATCATTCGATCATGCCGCCTCTCTCCTCCTCCTCTCCGCCTATCCCGCTCTCGTTGAGAACACCGTAATTAAGCAAGAGGCTTTAGAGCTCAGCCTAAATTTACGTGGCGACTGATACGAGCGTGAAATGACTTATTGCCAAAAACACCGCATGAAGATTCCAGCTATTAGAGAATAATCAGTACGCCACTAGAAATGGATTTCATCACAGAGCGACGACCAGACTCAGGCCTAAAGGTTTTAGCATGTTGTAGCCTTTCCCCATAGTGACAGGAGGGAAGTCATTAGTTAGCACTTTATCATTAGGAAAATCAATATGCAATTTGCAGAAATGTTACTCAATCACAGCCTACTGAAGCCTGTTTTCTCTTTAAAAGTGCTATTACACTGGATAAGGGTTGGAGAGGACTTGTCTTTCTTTTTCAAATTGTCAGAGATGATTATCACCACTGACAGCTCTGACTTCATGTGCGTTTTGCAGAGCAGAAAAAATGAAGTCTTTAGCATCGGAGAAACTTTGCTATATGCCAGGTGCCTACTTTAGACTGCGCTGATCAACATTTTTAACCAACAGTGTTTAAAAAGATATATCGCACTGCTCTGCAGCTGCCCTCAGACCTCAACTCTTAGCCCGAACGTTTTGGGTCTGTTAAATCATCAGATCAATCATATTTTTTCCCTCAAAATGATGGTGGTCTCTTCCAGTGGAAACTGCCTGCTTAGCTTACAGTTAATGACTCATCTATTATTAGTCATATAATTTTTAATGCAACATGTACATAGCTTTCACTCCAGTGGCACATTGTGTGACTTAGTGTAAGTTCATCATGTTAGAAAGTGAAATCCTCATTAGAAAAAGCCTTTCCAGTTGTTGGTTGAAGAAGCAATACAATTGAGTAGCTTAAAAAAAACACCCTTCTTCTCAAACTCAAAAAGAAACACAGTATTCTTGTTCCAAGAAATGAAAGCCAAAAAATTAGATTTGTTACAACATTGTGTCCCGCTCCCTTCACAGACCATGTAAAACCGCCTCTAATCAGAACAGAATGAGAAGTGGAATGTCCCGATGCCCAGCTGAGCAAGAGTATAAGCACATTACAGTCTCTATCCTGAGAAAGAGACACCTCACAGGTCATAAACCAGTGTCTTTATTCAGCTCTACCCACAAAACACCCGTCTCGACGGTAAAGAGTCAACTTAAGAAGCCAAATCTGAGACTGACCATTAAGAAGAAAAGATTAAGATGAGTAAATGAATACAGACATGAGAGAAAATTGTGGAAATTTATATTATGAACAGACAAATATGAATCTGAAGTTTTTTTGGTCAAAAAGAAGAACATTTGAGATACATAAAGATGTGAGAAATGTGGTAGTTGGGGGTGTATTTTAGTCATTGTACCAGGTAAGAAGCAGAATTGTGGGCAGGCCACAGGGGCAGGCAAGAGGTGTTGCTTGCAGCCAGGTAAGGCAGCTAACTCCTTGCCCCCCAAACCAGTCGGGGGCCCTGAAAGTTGACGAACTTCAAACTACAGGAGAGGCAATGTGCAAAGTTTGCACAGGGGGATAGACCTGACCTTGCACCCATTGCAAGTGGTCTGATTAAACAAAGCTAACGTCAACAACTCAATGAAGAGGAGAAGTGAACCTTCTGGGAGCTGAAAAAGAAAGGAGAAAAGAGAGGAAGAAGAGGGAAAAATATCCAAGATAGTTGTGAACGGAGAAGAAGATAATGATAAAATATTGTGCTAAAAAACTGGTAAGTGCTAATAATCTCACCTTAAGTGTCAGGAAGAAACACTCAAACAACATAACTTCCACTAGCATCACATGATTTCTCTTATTTACTGTAACAGGCAACTTTATGACCTAGTGCATCCAGCTTTGCTGACCAGATGTGACCGAGGCAAGTACACACAGCCAGGAGCCAGAGTCAGGGGACCAGCAGTTAGCAGTTAGCATAGCTAGCATCGTGAAAGAAAGCAGAAGCTGGTAGTTAGAATATTACTACTTCCTAACCAGGTAACTCAGTGTTTGCATTATTGCCAAAGTAAACACAGTCTCTGTCATTGTTGCTGTCAGATAATTTATAGCATAACGGTAATAAAACAATAGCATAAGCATGACTGAGGAGGAGAAGGAACCAGAGTTTTTAATTTTTGGGCCTAAGCAAGTCAGATTTTGGGAAGTAACGACGTCATTCTTCAGGTTGCGCAGCTAGTTTTAAAGGATGATCTCACTGGAAAACTACAAAACAAGTGGAAATATGGCAAGGGTATTCTGACCTCCGTGTCCTAGTGTGTGGCAAGTTCATTAATCCACTTCCACACCTAGAGAAAATGTTTCTCTTATAAACTTTGCCATCAGATGCATATATGTTTGCATTTTGCAGCTGTGACTTAATGTCTCTGTGAGCGTGCTACGTGTGTATGGTTGTAATTCATTACCAGTTCATTGATGTGGTTTAAAGCCGGTTGTTTGTGCTTGAATTTGATATTAATGAAATAGCAAAGTGAGCTGAGCCAAATGCCCCCTTGTCAAGGTTGGTTACCCCTCCAGTCCATATGCTCAGGCACAGTCTCTGATAAGTGGGATCAAAAACAAGAAAGGCTATCAGTCTGCTTTCCAGTGCAGTGCCATACCCTGTGCATGCTGCTTGACTGGAGCAATTTTCCCTCTGCAAAAAAAAAAGTAAACATTGGCAGATTACTGCAACAAATTGACGGCTAGTGCGCCAAAGGCATGCAAAGCTAAAATTGCTGCAAATGGATGATTCTTGGATGAAATAAAAATTTGAGAAACAAACAAATGGAAAAAAAACACACACAAATGAATTGTTTCTGACCTTGTGTGATTGCTGATTGTAGTTTCCATACCATACCAAGTCATTTGATAAATACAGTTTTTAGTTTTCATTGATTTTGGTCGACCATGAAGTTTTGAGGTAATATTTCAGGAATCAGAGTAGAAAAACTGTCTCCATTCATAAAGGTGACACAAATAAAACGGGGGCGGACAATGTAATCCTTCTTCAGGATGTGAAGATAGTTTTATGTTTGATAGCACATTTTAAACAACAACTTTACTGGTTGCCAATGTTTTAGTGCAATGCTGTGTTGCTCTCAAACAGCCAAAAATTATTTATTCAGACTGTATTTCTGCTTAGTAGGAGCCAAAACATTTAATCTACTTGTGCGACAGTCCTTAAAACTCATTTAATTTATGTAGAAGCCTGTGAGTCAGTGAATGTGTGACTGCGATTCATTGTTCTGACTCATTTGGCATTATTGCTGCATTCCTGTTTGCCGCCAGTGACCGGTAGTTCTCAACTTCAGCAAACTCCATTAATTTTAATGCCACTTTTAACTTTTAACTTCTTTTAAGAAGTTTTTCAAACAGACAAAATGTTCAGATGACTCCAGCTCATTGAAATGCTGAGACCTTTCATATTCAGAATATGAAAAAAAGTGACAATTGAAGCAGCACTCATTTCTTAACATTCCCTGCACAGCATGCATACAAAAGTCTCTATACAGCCAAACTTGCATTTGAAAGGCTTATCTAACAACTTCACATTTCTGGTAGAGATATCGGAGTTTCAGTAACGCAGTGTTGTACCATGTGTAGCAGAGATGCATCCCAAATCAGCGGAGATCCCTGGTGCCTAAAGAATCGATATAATCTCAGCGTTTCTGTTCCATTTAGGGAGATGTGATCAATGAGAGGACCTGAAGGATGCTGACTGACTTAAAGAAGTTTTTGATTCATTTTCGTATTCACTTATTGCTTTCATACAAGCTTTCATTGCAAAAGGAATATGTCTGTGCATGGACGCGGATGGCAGAGAAGGAGGAGTACGGTTCTTGACAGGGTGTCCACCTATAAGCACCATCAACCCTCCTGGGATCTCATTATTCGCTGACTTCATTGTTATGAACACTGAGTGGTCACACATTTGGGTATTTTTGTAAGGTGGGTGTGCATGTATGAATGGTGCAGTTATGTGAAAAGACCAAAAAAGGAAAGAGAGAGAGAAATCGTTGAAAGCCAAAGGATATGAAAAACCATCTAAAATGATGAAAGAGAAACTGAGAGAATAAAAAAAGAGTTGCAAATGAAGGGTAGATAAGACAGGGGCGACTAGATTGGGAGGGTTTTCAGAGGGAAAAGGGTGAGAACTGAGGAGGTGAAGCAACAGTTTTTGGTTGGTTGGCTCGGGTCCCGACTGCTGATTGATCTCCAGGTGACAGCCGGTGTCAGGGGCCCTCGGCCAGGCTGTCATTCCCTTGCACTCTCACACCCTCGCACCCCCCTCTCATCTTCGCTCTGTCGCTCTCTCTCTCTCCCCCCAGTGCATTTTAAGCTCTCACTTGTGCCAACTAATCTCTCACCTTCTTCCCTCTCCATTGGTTCAACCTCTAGCTCTCTCGCTCTTTTTCTCTCTCTCTTTGCTCCTCATCATCATTCTGTTCGGCTGGCCTTTTCACCCCCTCGGTGGTGACAGTTGGTTTCTCTACTGCTTTCCTCTACCCTCCAGCTCTGCCTTTTTTGTTCTCCCACTGCTGGGAACCAAATGCCTAAGCACTGCCCATTTCACACCAACTATTTGCCATGCAAGATGTGCTCGTGTGCAGGGCTTTATTCTGTGCTTGTGTGTCCCCGTAACACGTGTCCACAAACACGCGTTAAGGGGACGTACCTGGGAGGAGACCTATAATATAAATCAATAAAGACTTGGGGTTATGTTAGGCCTTCGCAAATATAAATGCAAGCCTGTGTAACGTCCTGTGAAGTCATGGGATCACAACTCCCTGTGTGTCTGTGTGTTTGAATTTGCATGTGCAACGTGTCAGCGCCTGTGCCCCGAAAGCCCACAAATGCCGCACACCAGTTTTCTTCAGACAGTGCCTCGGGATATTTTTGTGACCTTGGTCTCAGTGACTACGTGTGTGTTTGCTGCTCAATTATAGGGATTTCATTTTCCTGTGTGTGGGCATGCTCATGCGCTCTCCAGTTTGTTTTTGTGCGTGTGCATGCACATGCATGCAGTCAGGAACCCTTGAGGGGCATGTTTAATGATAGGCTCGTTTGCACAGCTCTGACTCTAATGATCTATTAAAGTACACTTAACCAGTAATTATATGGACAGTCCCCAAAGGCTTATGAGGCCCCAAAAGGACCTGCTGAAGATAGAAGAAAAAAGCCAGTGTATTTAATCTAATGCATGGGAATCAATAATGCTGCGGCTTTAAACTTTGTTTTGAGTTTCTAAAGATATTAATGAATGAATAAAGAATAGGTTCAAAGGAGACTTTTCTCCTACCATGATCACATGCAATGTTAAACTTGAAACAGGGATTAAGTATTCCTCAGGCTTTGCTGAGGAACATGTAATCCCTGTCTTAGCTCTCCTCTTCTTCCCCTGGACTTGCACAACTGTATATTTAGTTCCAGCCTTGCAATTAAATCCACTTTTACTGTATGACCATTTTAAATTGTATGTATTCAAAAGTCGAACGCAAACTTAAGAGAGCCAGGCTAATAATTTTTCAGAGTTAAATGTTTTGAAATTCAATAGTTACTAAAGATCAGGCAGTGTCTTTCCTAACAAGATCATTAGACCATTATTCTACTCATTAACAGGATTGTCTCCTGAAGTTCAAGAGCAGCTAGAAGCCCCTTAAACTTCAGTTCTACATCCTCTAATAAGGCGATTTTAAACGTGTTTCACGCTCTGCAACTTGAAAGCCATACCGGGCCGGGATGAATAAAAGTCCAGTCAGGGTGGAATTTAGCAAATAAAATGTGCTTGCATAGTGATGGAAAAGCAAGACTGTAAACACAAACTGCAGGAGCTGTCTTCCGTTGGCGTGTTAACAAAAGCATTCAACAAACATATAAATCATTACACCTCTTATCAAACACTTCACAGCGTACAACAGCCAAACAACGGCCTGCTATCTCCTTTGCTTATGTTATTTCACCGTGTAGTTTTGTAAACAAACGTTTGAAAAAGCTGTTTTTCTCGAAGGAGAAGTCAAACTCTCTAAATATTGTTATAGTCCATATCCATCCACTTCATTAGGTACACCTTGTTGAACCTACTTTTTCATTCAGAATGATGTTGATTTTTCATGGTACAGATTCAACAAGGTGCTGAAAACATTCCTCAAAGGTTTTGGTCCATGTTGACGTGGCAGCATCACATGACTGCTGGAGATTTGTCTGCTGCACATCCACGAATATCCAGTTTTTGTGCATCCAAGAGGTGCTCTGTTAGATCAGGTGACTGTGGAAGTCGTTTCAGTAAAGTGAGTTCATTGTTTAAGAAAGCCGTTTGAGATGATCGGAACTTTTTGACGTCATGTTGTTTTGCTGGAAGCAGCCAGGAGAAGATGGGTACTCTGTGATTGTAAAGGGATGGACATAGTCGGGAACAGTACTCATGAAAGCTGTGGTGTGTCAACAATGCTCAGTTGGTACTGAAGTGTACCATGAAAATATCTTAAACACTGTTGATGAAGGCAGGATGAATCCATGCTATTATGTTGTTTACACCAAATTCTGATCCTACCATCTGAATGTCGCTGCAGAAATCGAGACACGTAAGGCCAGGCAACGTTCATCGAAGCTTCCAGTTTTAGTGACCCCATGAAAATTGTTGCTCCAGATTCCTGTTCTTAGCTGACAGGAGTGGCACCCCATGTGGTCTTGTGCTGCTGTAGCCCATCTGCTGCCAGGTTTGATGTGTTGTATGTTCACAGATGATCTTCTGCATGCTGTGATTCTAAAGAGTCACTATTTGAGTTACCTTCCTATCAGCTGACCTCTGGACTCAACCATTTTCACCCAGTGAATTGCCACCACCAGATATTTCCTCTTTCTCTGACCTTACTTTGCAAACCCTAGACATGATTATGTTGGAAAATCCCAGCACTTTCTGAAACACCAGCTTGTCTGGCACCAGCAACATTCAAAGTCACTTAAATAACCCGTCATCCCCCATTTTGATCCTCATTTTTAACTTCTGCACGTCATCTTGACCTGGTCTACATATGTAACTGCACTGAATTCCTGCCATGTGATTGGTTGATAGATATTAGCTATAGCTAATATTAGATATAGCAGCTGATCAGTATATACCTGTTAAACCATCTTACCATGTTCCTAACGAGAATGATTGCTTACTACTGCCCAGGACTGAACTTTTACATCATCAGTCAGAATTTTATTTTCCACCTAAAGAAATGAAAAAAATGTCAGATGACATACATTTAATTAGTTTTATTTGTCAGGAGGTAGAAATAAAGATATTTCTAAACATTGGTATTTCTTGCAGTCATTTCATGGTTCACACTTTAAAGAGTTTAGCTCTCACATTTATTATCAGTGTTTATCAGTGTTGCCTGTTTTTATCAGCCGCCTCATCCATACACCATCATAACAAAACGTTTGGGATTTCCTGGTTCCTGGGAGGTTGGTAATAGGAATAATCAGCCTTCCACTTAAAGGTTAAATATATTGCGTCTTCCTTCCCTGCAGTGTGTCTCTGACATTGCAGTCAACCACCAGTGTCTCCCGAGTGGAGTGATTCCTGCTGGTTCTTCTCTTGGTCTAAGAGCTTTTTTCCACCTACCTTCTTATCAGTTATTTAATTCACTGGCCTATTCACTCTTTGTTTTTTTTTTCTCAGAACGTCCATTATCTGATTTTCCTAATCCCCTCTCATCCATTTTCCTTTTACAGATGAAAAGGCAATTTTCCCATTTTCCCATTTTTCTGTTGTTCTGCGCTTCCGAATTTGTAAGCTTTGATATCTCCAGGAGCCCATAAAGCTTTTTTTTTTTTTTCATTTATTTGTTTATTTATGCTTGTTTGTTTTTTAAGAAGATTTTTACCCAATCCTGATACCACACATGAACCGTGTTACTACATAGCAGGAGGTTGCCTCAACGGATATAGTCAGCAGCTTTTATCATTATTTTTGATTGGCACGTAATTGTTTGCCCACTGCTGTTGCCTTCTTGCATTTACATCCATATTTTGCTCTTTTATTTCTATTTACTTGCAGTGTATTCTTACCATTTCTACAGACACCATATGGCCATTTGTTCCCAGTGTCACATGCTGCCCCACCCACTCACCATCCCCTCTAACTTCTCTTATCTTCACACTCACTTGTCTTGGTGGCAGGCAGAGAGGTAGACTGGGCTTGGTCTGGCTGTCATAAGTTAGATGGCACAAAGGGCTGGAAGGTGAAGGCTGCCACCTGAGGCGGGGGACTGGGTTTTGACACCTCTATTAACCTTCAGGAGACGTCCGTCCTCAGTCACGCCCCCACCCCCTCTCCCTCCCCTGTTCTTCCTCAGCTCCGTCTCGCCCTGTCCCCTGTCTTCTGTTCCCCAGGCAGCTGGAAAACAACTTGTCCCTGGAGCAAAAGATCCAAATAACAAACGACTTGTGTTTTCCTCTCCTCCCAACCTGGATGATTTCAATATGTCATGGATTTCTATCTCAGTTATTGGTCTTTGTGACCTTTGTCGTTTTCCCCAAGTCTTTCTCCGTCCGTCTGTCTGTCTCTCTAATTGTAACCCATTAGCTTTGCAGTCTGGCATTCATACCTGTACATTTTTACAGCCAGTGGGAGAAAAAAATGCATGGGTATTGTGCAGCGATGCTTGGTTAAAGTGTGGCTCTGAACAAATTGCTGCAGCTTTCTCATGTCAATCAACCGGAATAATTGTAGTTAATGAAATGTGAATCGGACAGATTAAATCGGATGTAAAATTGTTGAGTGAACAGATGCCCTTTTTTACCTTGACAATAATTCAATATATCATTGGTGTAATTTAAACAGATTATGGTGGACTGTAGCAGGCTATGACAGCTCATGTCTAAGCGGATCCCATAATCTTGTGTCTTGCTCTCTTTTCTCCCTATAGGAATTCTCTTTACTCCGACTGGACGACGTGGTGGACCAGCGAGTCAACATAGTCGGTTTTTCCGTCTTCAACAAAACTCATCCCTTCTTCCAGGATTTTGCGCTTAGCCTCAACCGCTCCTGGCAAGAGAACTGTGACCATGCACCCTTCGCCGGCACCCCAGTTAGTTCACACAATGCAAATGCATGACGTTATTTACAGTGGAGACCGGAGTTACAGGAAGAATAATTCAGTCCAAATTAAAAGATTATTAGTTGTTCCAGCATACTTCTCTATCACAAACTTACCAATTAAAACACTGAAGTCACAGAAGCCTTCAAAATACTAGGAGAAATATACAGGGATGGCATTTACTCAGGTAAGTGCTGTAATTTCAGGTGTTGCTTTAGGCCATTGTTGTTTCCCAGACAGCTCATTAGCAGCATTTGGCACCCTCCTTATTACTTTTAGAATGGCATCTTCCTTGTTGAATTTTCTTCAGAAGAAATGCACACAGAAAAAGCTACTTACCTTCACAGCGTCCCCCCTTAAATCACCCACTGTTCTCATCTAAATGGTCTCTGTAGCTCAACATTTAAAGAGTGTGCACTACCTGTGTGAATGAGTGACTACAAAAAAAGCTTCATTGTGTATGTGTAAACTGGAGGTGATTGCAGATTTGTTTAAATCTCATGCTGGCTCAGCAGGGTTTTTTTTTTTCTGCATTAAGCCCAACATGTAAGCCACAAAATAGTGGGGCACATGCTTGAACACGTCGTACTATTGTTATTACTACACTCTGACTTATTTTACGAGATGGCTTATCGAGTTTTCTTTACATCAGACTCATTAAATACAGTGTTGTAAATAGCCTGCGCAAACATGAGCGCTATCTGTTCGTGGTTTACCGCCTGTTTATAAGACCAAAATTTATGACTATTATCTGACTGCCCAGTAATCCCTCTCAAGGCTAGACGCTCTCCCACATTTGCTCAGTAGTGTCTCTCATAAAAAGCAACTTCTCAGAGTAAGTAGTACAAGTGCAACAGCTATTAGACTGAATTTCTGCTCTTGGACAAAAGAAAAAAAAAAAAAAAAAAAAGGAAAAGATAAAAATACGGCGCATGACAATGTTCATATTACAAATCAAAGTTTTGCTTTTCATTATTTATTAGCTTTGAAGTAAACCAAAGAGGTTTCTTCCTGTTAAAGGGGAGTTTTTTCTTCCCACTGTTACCTGATTGTTGCTGGGGTTTATTTTTACTTGGTTTAATATTGTAGGGTTTGTAGCCTATAACATAAAGCACCTTGAGGAAACAGTTGTTGTTAATTGGGATTATGTAAATAAAATTATACTGAATTATATATACTGCATTTTTACATCTTACACAAAAAAACTAAAATCTATTAAAGACAATATTGAGAACTGATTGTGATTTATATATTTGAATTTAAACTCTTCTAAATATTGAGAAAAGCTGTGATGCAGATATGTTTTGATCCTCTTAAATTAACAAAAAAGAAAAAGAATAACTCACCTGAGTGCAAAAAGACTGCCACTACTGCAGATTTGTGTTTGCTCGGGGGCTTCATTAGGAGCCAGATATTCAGCAAAGTCAGATTAACGAACGATTCCTCTCTGTTTGAAGTGAATTCAATTCAATTCAAATAGGTTAAGAACAGTTTGAACACAACATTAAAAAATGCTTCTGTGTGCAGTGGGTCACTCAGATACTCGCTAAGCTTGCAGCAATTAGGACTTGTGGCTAATTAGCTAATAACCAGAGAGACTAAAGGCTGATGGGAGCAAGAACATGATTAACCCGTTTAAACATGCACATGTGTAATATGCTGTCTTTTTAAACGTTATAAACAACAAATGCAGCCGCTAAGCTATATGCGTGCTAAATTGCATTGATGCATTTAAAGATAAAGGCACGCATCACATCATCTGAGGAAATGTAGGCGGATAGGTTGAAGGTTTATAAGAGACGAAGGTTTCATGGGAGACAAATTGTGCTGCATTCAAACATCTTGCAATTGATATTTATAGTCTCACATCAGTATTGATTAAAGTAACCGCACATAGAATTTTTCATTGGCGAGTGCAGCTCGTTTATATACAAACAGAGTATAACTAGAAGATGCCTACAGGTCCAAACTGTCAAAACAGCATTCATGAGTTGGACTGTTAGCTACTGAGGTGGACCATAAAACTCCACTTCAATATTTACAGCTTTAGAAATTAAGACCAAGTATGTTCCTTTAGGTCTGAAGTTATCATTTGTATTGGCAAATTACAAAAGAAAGAAAAAACGACACCACAGCTGCCATCAAAGCATGGAAATGCAATAATTGTGCGTGTATTATTGGCTAAGACGTTGAAAAAAAAAGCACAGGTTTCAGAAGCTGCTGATATGTTTTGTTGTTCAGCTCATGTAATTATAGCCTGCTGATTAAAGTTACTCTTAAAGAATAAAGAGAAAAGAAAGATGTGGTAAGAAGGTGAGGCAAAAATAGTGATACACAGATGGGTAAATGCCAACATATTATTAGCTTTACATCATGTGTAGGACAAGCACAGGATCCAAATGCCCCCTTACCCTGGGTGTGCAAACAGAAGGAATCAAAACTCAAATAAAATTAGACTAGAATAAGAGAGATACAGATACAAAAATAAATATGAGATGCATTGTACAAGATACAGTAAAGCCTATATACAATTATTGCTGTTTATATGTAAAAAATAAGAGGTCTTTAAATGTATATGGATTATTACAGTTCTTGTCCAAAAATATAAATGGAGACGAAGTGAGGAAACATCAGTGTGTGTAGCAACAATATTGTCTTCTTTACACAACAGCAGCAGTAAAGTCTTCTCCTGTTAAGTAAAGGCTGGATGTAAGACACAGGATTGCAGATATTAATAGATATGAGTGTAATACATTCATGTTGTCATGTTGACTTAGCAGCCTGGCTTTGGTTCCCACCACAAAGACAAGTCAAACTTAAACAGCATCAACCTGCAGTTGTAATGTCCTCACAGTCTTAAAGAGCCAGTTCACCCCAAACTCAGTTTAATTCTTTATATTTGGCCTGTAGCCTGAAGCTACTGAATCACACCAGCCAATCATATCTACAGAAGAAGGTGCTTGAAACAGGGTGACAAGATAATCATTGATACATTAATTACATCCCCATCAGATGATCTGCAATGTTAGCTCTTTAGTCTTTGGGGGGGTTAGGTGTAGACTGCAAAAATAATATAATCGTGAAACTATTCACAACAAAAGGCTTGTGCCTTATTTCATTTTTATTTTATTTCATTTTTTTTGATGGCACTCTAAGATGTAGGAGGCAATCCTAGGGTGAACTGTGTCTTTACTGCGCAATTTTGCCAAAAGCATTAGTGATTTCAAGGCTGTGTAATGCATCAGAGTTGTGCTGTTTAATGGCTGTTTAGTTCTCTTTGGCCTCCCAGATTTACTACGCAGCATCATCCCCTTCAGCCCTCTATCAGTATCAGTTTAATCTGTAGTTCCATTACACAGATGTACATCACCGAGGCTTGGGATTTTTCCGACAATCTAATGCAAAGCAGCGTGCATTTTAATAAAATGTACATAGCAGGATGCTGTGGTGGTGACTGTGAGGCTGTTTGTACAGAGGAGATGAGAGGAAAAGTTGCTTCTCCCACTGTTTTTTGGCCTCGACTGAGAGAGGCAGGCAGTAATTGGAATGGTCAGGGTGTGCCAGCTTCATTGGGGATAAGAGCAGGAAGGACAGAGTCTCTCCGAGAGATGGAGGGAGAGAGAGATGATTTTTAACGCTGTCAGCAGATCAGAGTCTTTCTAATGATCTAATGGAATAATCTTGCTGCCACACGAGGGATGGGTTAACCCCTCGCTAACCACTAACCACTGATATGTTACGCTTGTAGTTTGCGTGCCTTGGGTTTTTGCAGCTTGTGTGTGTGTGTGTGCGTGCGTGCATGTGTGTGTGTATGCATAATACATTCACCTGCCTCCTTCCCTCTGCCTCTGCAGCTCTCGTCAGCTTTGCTCTTTGATGCGGTATACGCTGTGGTGGCGGCGGTCCAGGAGTTGAACC
Source organism: Benitochromis conjunctus (assembly GCA_015052645.1). Taxonomy (NCBI): domain Eukaryota; kingdom Metazoa; phylum Chordata; class Actinopteri; order Cichliformes; family Cichlidae; genus Benitochromis; species Benitochromis conjunctus. The sequence goes on from VOQK01017232.1 coordinate 31,070, forward strand.
GTAGCCAGAACGTCGGAGCCACTCAGCTCTCCTGCAAGTCTTCCAAGATCTGGGAGCACGGCACCAGCCTCATGAATTACCTGAGGATGGTAAGGCTACTTGTGCTGGACGTGATTAAGATTACAAGACTGACCAAGCTTAGCTTCAAAGAATACTTGAAAATTTTGGAAAGTATGGATATTTTTCTTTCCTAGAGTTAGGAAAGGGCATTGGTACAGCCGTCAGTCAGCTAGGTGGCTCTGTCCAAATATTTAGCAAAATTAATGCACCGGCACGTCTAATATTCACTTTTATCTGCTGTCAGTAAACATATGAAAGTTTTGTAATACATTCAGAAGATAAATGAGCAACCATTCCATGAGACTATCTGACATGCTGAAAAGTGATTACAAAAAACACTGTGTAAATATGAAGCATGAAGTCTGCAAAAACTCTAACGCGCACAAATTTTGTTTCGTCGACTCTTGACAACCATCAGAAACTCCTTGAAGTCACTGAGGCTGTCCCCAAAAAGTAGCTTGTCCGATAATACTTGTTGAGCTCTCCATTACTGCTTTACTTATATCATCCTTTGCATGCTAATTGGATATTTTAAAGTCTAGATATTTTTATAGACAGCAGATAACGTGCGTGCTGTCTTCTTCTTTAACGATATGCTCCCTATCGACTAGGTCAGTTTATCTCATCTCTACATTATACTGAGACACAGTGGAGGAGGAAAGATAAAGATGTGCTGTCAGGGAATAAAATGTGTTTTCCTGTTAGGGCGAAATGACTGTAAGTGACTGAAATACTTAAATGTGACACGTGTTCGATATCAGACCGTTTGTCTTTCTCACTCTGAGAAAGACGGCACAACTAATCACTTTTTTTTTTTCCCTAAATTGAAGCTGTTACCGGCTTGTCTCCATATTCTTATTCTAAATATGACAAATAGTGTTCAGGCGGCTGATACAGTGTCAGTAGCAGTAAAGTAACCTCAAGTCATATTCACAATAGGTGCTGCCGAGGGGGAAGCAGACGGGATATCTTTTAACATGTGTGCCGTCTCTTTGTTGGATAGGTAGAATTGGAAGGTCTTACAGGGCACATTGAATTCAACAGCAAAGGACAGCGGTCTAACTACGCCCTGAGGATCATGCAGAACAGCAAGGACGGCCTAAGGCAGGTAAAGTACCTGCATCACACAAATCTGATGCTGAAATTATATATCATTCGACTAAATATGTTTAGGTTCAGCTAACACTAGCGTGTCCTTGCAGTGGTAAAATGTTCTGGAGATTGGTTAAAACGATTTATACACAGGTTTCTTATTATTTCTTTAGTGACCCACACAGATTCACTCTTTAGATATATGCTGGCTATAATATAAATGTTATTGCTGAACACAAAGCGCTCCGGCACAGTCCTGTTCCCAGTAGAGCAGTACTTTGGGCAAATGTTTCAGTTGTCTTTATAGCAGTAAGGCAACTGGAGCTGGATCGTGCAGCAGGGAGCTGTGATAACGCTTGTTCAGCTGACATCTCTTGGAGCAAACACTCTCCATTATCCTACTTGCAAAAGGTTGAGGTTCCAGAGGACAAAAGTAAATACTAGGCATGCCTCTTTGAAGGTGAAACAATCATATTTTTGTAGGAAATAAATTTAGGTAACCACTGATGTCACCTTTAAAATCAGCTTTGCTCCTGCTCTTTTTATTAGCAGTTTTAGAAACATGGCTATATATAGGCTAGATATATGCAAATACTAATGTCAAATGCATCAGTTTGTTAAATAATTATCTGAAACGTAACATAACTGTTACATAATTACCAGGTAACAATGTAAACCTGAGTCTAAACATGATCTTTCTTTGTGTACGAATACAAAGTCGAGAACTCAAAGCAAAGTTGAAAACCAGCCGAAGTTCTGTTAGCTGTATTATTATGTAGGTGTTTGTCTCGGGTGCAAAAACTGAGCCATTATTGAGGCTGATTAAATTTTAAAAAATTAAAAATGAATCAAAAAACCAAGTCTCAAATCCAAAGGATAAACTCGAACACTTGGAATTCAAGGAATAAAAGTAGAGAAATCACACAGGGAACACACTGGGAATGACAGAGCAGGAGCACAATATAGAATAGAATAGAATAGAATAGAAGATACTTTATTGATCCCCTAGGGGAAATTCTTGTATCACAGCAGCAGATGGAAAAAAGTACACACATAACAAACAAAAGTACACACATAAAAAACAAAATAATACTAAATACTACTACTATAACTACAAATAATAATAATAATAAATAATAAAGTGACCGCAAACTGAAGCTATACTGTAGATACACATGAGGTACCAAGGGAATTGAAAACAGGAGTGAAACTAACCACAGCTGAACACAATTAAGATAAAAGACAGGAAGTAAAGCTAGAGACAACACATGGGAGACAAGAACTATAAAAAAAAGTAGAAGCTGGAACTAAGAGCTAAAGACTCAGAATACAAAAGAAATTCATGTAGATAAATGAAAGCATGAAGTATGAAAGTGAACAAAAAATCCAACAGAATACTTAAATAATTAAAAAATCAGGGTCCAAGACCCAAAACCATGAAAACAGTGGGCACTGGAAGTGGACAGCAATCTTTTTAAAACAAAATTAAGTCTTTAAGTTCATACTTTACCCTAAGCCACCTCACACCGTCTCAAAAAGTAGTCTCCCTGGGCAATTCAGTTTATGCCTGGGTGCATCATTTCATCTAGTTTTTAATAGATTAAGGACATTTACAGGGATTACAAAGAATAAAAAGAGTCAGTAATCAAATGTAAGTGATGAAAAGCTTTTAGCAGCGTTGAATATGGCCTGTTAATGAATGGATAACACAGCTTCTGGTGCATTTGAGCTATGTTCTATATCTATTATTCAGGGGTTGAAGATGTTATAGCAGGGCTTTTTGATGCTTCATCTAAAGGATTACCAAATTT
>VOQK01017233.1:2694-20004 GCA_015052645.1 Benitochromis conjunctus
GTAATTACTGACAGCTGGTGTTGTCCACTAAAGGTCACCACTGTAGCCTTTCTCAGAGCCCTGTCATGCTACTGTCCAGCTACATAATGACCGTATGCTAATGATGCTAATGAGCGGGAAGTGTCAGAGCACTGTTTGTTTCCTGTCATCCAATAGAACTCCTAGGGGGAGAAGCAGGAGGGAGAGGCCAGATTACCATTAAAGCCACCCAGCCATTAAATCAGATGGCTCGGATCCCTATTCTATCACTGTCACCTATGGTACTCCTGCCAGCTCACATGCCAAACTACAGCTATCATATGAGGTATCACCCTACCTCCTTTACAAATGTAGTGAAACAAAGCTATTGTGTAGCCATTCTGAAATATTTTAAGAAACAACTGGTGTAAGATGGGAATGAACAAGGACATTCAAATATGTGCAATGCCACCGAATCATGATTTCTGGTACTGTCAACATCCTTGTGAGGATTTTAGTGAAATCCTGATATACTGAAGCTTCCAGTGAATTCACTGTACTGCATATCAACTAGGTTGGAATGAATTTTTAAATTCGTATTCTGAGCTGTATCATCCAGTTATTACCTGTCCCATATATGCAAAATAAGCACCAGTCTCAGAAGATCAAGATATGCTCTGTTCCAGTTGGGGGATGAGTGAGATATCATTCTTATCGCATTAAAACATAAGACTTCATAGAGGCTAGGCATTTTCATTACTGGCAACAGGCAGGGGTTTGCTAATTTTTCCTACCTGGTTGGCTCCACGGCTGAAAGTGCAACAAAACCATTTTTTGTCCATCGGATTACTCCCTTATCTTAATATTCCCCAGGTAACAATCAGTTTGACGCTCAGCTGTTTCTGAATACTGCCCGGCAGCAACATCAGATGGTTTGGGAGAACTATATAAATGCAAATGCTTCTTTACTGTGTTTATATTAAAAAGAGAAGTGAAGCAGCAAGTTTTGCACTTGGGTTCTTGTTAAAGTTGTGACTTGCTTCAGTGTTTTCAATGGGATGTCATTACCTACAGTATGTTTTCGTCATTGGTGACACTTAAGCAGATCTGAATGTTGATATACTTTTTACTGTACGGATTCAATAAAATTTGTGTGGATAGGTTAATTGGAAACACTAAATTGCCCATAGGTGAGAATGCAGGAGTGAATGTGAGTGCGAATGGTTGTCCGTCTATGTGTTAGCCCTGCAACAGACTGGCGGCCTGTCCAGGGTGTACCCTGCCTGTTGCCCTAAGACAGCTGGTATATGCTCCAGCGCCCCCCGCAACCCTGAAAAGGATAAGCAGAAGCGAATGGATGGATGGATACAATAAAAATAATGAAATCTAATGCACATAACAGTAACAGAGAAGTGTAGTATGTCTCATGGTAAAAGGTCACAATATTCAACTTTTAATGCCAGCAGACAGGGATCAGCATGTCCACCCTAACTGGTCTGTGGATATGTAGCCCTATGGAATCACTTGCTCCCTAATATATCCCACCCACTAATAGGTACCATAATGAAGAGATAATTAGTCTTATTCACTTCTCCTGCCAGTGGTCATAACTTTCTGTCTGATTGGCGTACTTGTGGTTCATAGAGTTTCTAAAAGTAGAATTGGAGCCAGAGGCTTCAGCTATCAGGCCTCTCTTCTGTGGAACCAGGTCCCAGTCTGGATTCGGGGAGAGAGACACCATCTCTACTTTTAAGATTAGGCTTAAAACTCTCCTCTCGATAAACCATATTGTCAGGGCTGGATCAGGTGATTCTGAATCGTCCCTTAGTTGCGTTGCAATAAGCCTAGGCGATTCAGGAGACAGACACCCTCCCCTTCTCTTTCCTTTAGTCTGTATTTTGTGTTGTCTCCCAGGTTCTGTCCTTTTCATTTTTCGTCACTTTTCTCTCAACCCCAGAAGGTTTCTTCCTATGGAAAAATTCCGACCGTTGAAAAATGCATGCTCACAGGAAGTCATTTGTTTGTTGGGGTTTTCTCCTGAATACTGTAGATGAGATCATTGTTTTTGTGATTTGGTGCTATATAAATAAACCAGAATTCAAGAAAAAATAAACAAAAATAACTGAAATAAACCTGAATTTGATTCAGCTGAACTGAACTGACATAAAGTCAAAAATGCTTGCTGTTGACTGTATGGACTAATTTGATTATGGCTTAGCAAATTGTAAAGTTGCTGTTTTAACAATGTTCACATTCATGAGCAACAATGTCTAACTATGATTTGCACTATGACTTGCCTGACCATGGAGAACTAGACAGGGCTACAACATTTCACGGCTGTGCAGCTAATGAGGATATAGCTTTGTTATTCATTTAAGCCTCTAGCAGAATGGGTAAGCAATTAGAGTTGGATGGCAGCCATTTATTACACATTATTTCCCATCTTTATTCAAAAGTTAATAAATCTCTAATTCTATTGTTGTCTTTTTTAAAGCACTTAAAGTCCCACAGGGTAGGAGGGATTAATAGCTCAGTCTATTAAGTTAACTGTTACAATATTTACTGTAACTAGTATTTTAGGAATGCATCCTCTCTATTTAAAAGACATTGAAAGCCTTCTGACAAAAAAAAAAAAAGATTCAATCTGTATTGCAAATATTACTTTAGCAGTGAAAATTATTCATCATATACATAATGTAAATAATATTCAGAGGAAAACTATGTGTTAGTATCGAGGAGGATTGTGGCACAGAGGATACAGTGGAGGGTGGGTGACGATAGCTATATTGTTAGATTTATGCATTAGTTTGGTTTAATGGTATCAACACAGCCTGTCGGAATGGCTTCCCACACCATTTCAGCACTCTGGGAGAGATGGTTCAATTACTGTGAGGGGAGTTGGCGAAGTGAGCCACGTGTGAGACACCAGACTGACAGCTATTTAAGAAGGGGCCTCATAAAAGAGATTTGTGCCTATCTCAGCTGGTGCTGTACTGGTGTGAGCTTCGGCGGAGTGGTCTAACGGCTACAGCACTGAGCCTCTTTTCCACTCCTACCCACCTTAATCTGCAGGACTGAGTGCTCCCTGCCCGCATTATGGATCATTTAGTAAAGCCATAAAAGCTGAGGTGTTTTCACATGAAAAGTTATTTCTTCACTACTTCTACTGTGATTCATTCCTCTCTCATCCACATAAATGCCCTAGGAGAGAGGTGGGGAGAGAGTGAGGCAGAGAATGAAGTATAAGGGGAAGAAAAATCTGCCATGTCATAAAAACCAATGACCTGCTTACATTGATCCTCTTCAAGATCTCAACAAGGATTTAGGGATATTTTTCACCTCTTCTGACAGAGATTGTAAATCTAGTCTTTGTTAGACCTTGAACTTGTCTTTTATATTTTATGGGATCATATAATTATTTGTTTCCTGGACAATATTGTACGCTAGTTTGGCTTGTCAACTTTAGATCTTAACATCTCAATAGTTTCCAGCTTTGGTACTGAATGTAAAATAAATAAAAAAAATAAAATAAATATATGAAAAAAACAAAATAAACAAACAAACACAAAATGGCAACTTTGGATCTTAAATTAAAAAAAACAAAAAACGAAAATACAGTGTTGGCTAGCCTTGCCTTTAAAAGTAAAAAAAGAAAAAACTTCCCAAAGGTGTCAAATTGAAGTTAGAGATAATTCGGATACTTCCTGTATCCAGACTGAGTGGTGGGGTGCAACCTAGTGAGTGGATGGACGGACAGCTGCATCAGCATTAACACTGGTACTTTCCTTGCACAAAGTCAGTTTATTTAGAGAAACTAAAGACAGTTTTCAAGTAACTTTGCTTGATTTTATTTCTAATGAAGAATTAAGACTCTAGTCCATTTTACACTTGTAAACCTGCTATGGTGCCATTGTTGCACACGTCTCCCAAACCTCTTAACATACTGAAACACACACTGTTGCCCTCCCCCTTTTCCCCACTCCTGGCTATACACATTGCTTCATACAAATAACGCACGCACACGCACACACACACACACACACACGTGTGTATTTATATCCTGGTGGGGACATCTCATTGACATAATGCTGTTCTTAGCCCCTTACCCTAACCCTAACCATCAAAAACGAATGCCTAACCCTGACACTTACCCTAAACCTAACCATAACCTAATTGTAACCCTGACACTAAAACCACGTTTTGAGTCTCAAAAATGCCTTCAAACTTGTGGGGACTGGGCCCACGAGGGCTGTTGGTCCCCACAAATATAGTAAACTTCCAATTTTTGGTCCCCACAAAGATGTTAATTCCCATCCACACACACACACACACGCACATGCACACACACACATAGATCAGCCTAAATCAATTGTTTCAAACACTGTGGTTAAGCGCATAATGTTGGATGTTACGGGTCATATACATAAAGGTGGTTGACAGGCGATATTGATTATAAGTTGCTCCTGCCTTATCTCATTGCTCTTGTGAAACTGGTGCTCCAAATGTCTCATCTACTGTTAGCATGACAGACTCGGGAGTCCCTAATGGTAACTGCAGTAATTTGCAGCCTTCTGCACAGCCACTAGGGTGATTATTACTCTAATCCTCTTGTGTACTTGCACTACATACAAAGGGAGCAAAAGGAGTGGGAAATTTATCTTTGATGCCCACTTTGCTACTATGAAATTGAGATTTGAACTTGAAACAGAGAGACTAAGGTCAAAAGATCAAGAAGAGAAAGAAAAAAAGAAAGACAAGCGGCAGGAGCTGTTGTCTTCCTCGCAAAGATACTCCTACCTGCTTTATTTTGTTGCATCATGACATTTCTTACTAAAGGCTAATTACTTTTCAGCATTATACCATAATCTTTATAAATCATTTTACTAAAACAACACTGAGTGTCACAGAAATGTAGGTCAACCGAAATATAGAGCTTTATCAAAAAGTTTTTTCAGTTTTACTGTTTTACTATGTCCGGTGCTATTCTTTCTTTTATCCACTACAAATACTCTTTAAATGTCAGTCGCTCTGTTCACTGTGTACGGTCTAGCATAAGTGATCTATTTTTTGAATCAGGTAATAGTTGCGGTAGAAACCTTCAAGAAAGGGCCCAAAAAGCACATCTCAAAATGCTTTTTCTATGTTGCTCTATGGACTTTAAATCAGTGTCAGTTTTTATATCTAAATTCAGGCATCCATTAAACACCATCTCTGACAGTAACGAATATGCCAAAACAGATATATCACAGCATATTCTATATTAGAGGATATTATGGCTGTTTCCTATATTTGCATGTTTCATACTTGAACTCAAAAGAGCTTCTTTTAAAATAAAAACAGGTCGCAAGAATAAAAATTCTAAAAACAGCAACTGTTATATCAGAAAGATATAACAAAGGCCTTTATTAATTACACAGACAACATACTGTGAAGTGTGGAATTATTTACCAAAGCCTCACATGATGGCAGTTTACACTGCATAGCAGTGTCTTAAAGGAAATCTATGTTGGCTAATGGAGTTTGTACTTTGTCCATTTCTCTGCCCTGCCTTTATATTTTATCTTTAAAAGATACAGCCAATTGGAAGTTAAGCAATTGATATGCTAATTTAAACTGAGGCTATGGTTATTTGTATGAGGCGCTGCATCAGTTTGGGTCATTAGAGGAAAAGATGAGGGCAGTGGTCACTATCTCTGTTACTGGACTGTTATTTGCCTGCATGTTGTTCTTTTGACACTGTAACATGTCAGTCAGCGCTACAAGGTTAGAAGCTACAATGATGATGTCATGCTGTGCCACATCTATGCCACTCAGAGATACTGAGTTCCTCTCTAATGGAACCACATCAATCACAGGATTAGCTCTGTGGTAACTTTTCACCCTGTAGTGATTTCACTACTAAGATCTGACCCTCGTAGCCACGTTTCCAACTGACCTTTGTGTGGAAGGGAAAGATAACTATCTCAGTGACTAAATGGTTTCGCCCCAAACAAACGGTGCTTCTTTGTTAGGCAGTTCACATAAAGACAGAGAGAAAAGAAGTGTTGGATGGCTTAGTATGCATGTTGTAACACGATGTAATACTGATTTCAAATTGGAAAAGGCCTGTCTTTATTACTTCAATATTAGCTGGGCGTGTGAAGCATAAGTATTAGCTTGGGGTGCCACAGCTAATAATGTCACTGCAGTATATGTACTAGATCTAAAAGCTCAATCTATCAACTGCATAAGTGTAGAAGATACAAAACTATACAGCTATGTAGTATTGTCAAAGAGTTGCACCATATTAGTTTAACATTACTTAAGCCTCTGGGTCTTTAAAACTTTTCTGTCTTTGCTCAAAGCTATGTACATAAATATTTAAACACGTTCAACGGCTGGGGAATGGAAAGGAAAAGGAGATATATCCCATTCACCTATTGACGATGAGTCTTCACAAAACACAAACATTAGCCGATCACACCGTCCTATGTAAACCACCTTCATAAGCGTCATATTAAACTTGATGTATAAAGGTAAATTCCCAGTCCAAAATCATATTATAACATCTATTACCAGAAGACAAACAATGCCTAAGGCAACGCAAAAATGGGCAGTAAAAGTATTTTCCCACTTCTAACTTTCCAGACTGACACTGAACCTCGCTATGTGGGTTTTGCAATATTAATAACACAATTTCAGAGGTAGTTCTCACCTGTCTCAATGAGTTCTCGTGCATTTATCTCGCTAGCTAGGATTGTAATTACAATGCAGAATTGAAAAAAAAACTTTAACTGAATCACATAGATACATTCAACTGGCACCAAATAAAAAATAAAATAAAATAAATGAAAAATGGAAAAAAATATTAAAAGTCTCCCTATAAAGTAAGTAATTATTTTTCAAAAGACTATTGCTATTAAAATAACATTACAAACATTACAATATTGCATATTATATAGGCTGAAATGAACTACAGAGCAAATTCAGCTTTTGTACAAAGACTTTCTTTGTAAGATATTTTTGCAAAGTTGAGTTGGCAGATTTATTATTATTATTATTATTATTATTATTATTATTGCTCACAGTCAAGCTAGCTAGTTCTAACCAATTCCCATGATCGTGCGAGGCTGAGGAACTTGACAAATAGCTCTACTTTAACTCCGATCTTTGCTTAAAGCCATGCTGGATTGTCTTTCTAGCCAGATGCAGCAGCTATAGGTCCAACTAACCTCTTTTGCAAAACCAATTCCTAACCAACCGAGCATGAGAGTTGGGCCTCAGCAGAAAGGTAAAGACAGTTTGTCTTATAGTCAAGGATTTTTCTTTTCTGCCCTTTAACAGTTGCAGGTCTGCACTTTGGTGGCTAAGGGCAAGAGCACTTGTAAACTAGATGGACAGTACTTGCCTCCAATCAAAGGTGACATCACCAGACAACTGGTGTTCCATTTCAAGAATCCTCCTTCTCTGCCTCTTCTGTCCCTAGCAGACTGTTGCAGGTTTGTCCTGTGCAGGTAGGACAAACTCAGCTTTCTCAGGAGTAATTTCCAGGATTCTGCCTGTAGGGTAGAGTCCTGGAAATCAGCTTTGAGATTTAGCTTTCAGATTTACTGGTCCCTGTTTCCATGTTCTCCACGTTCATGTTTCCAAGATGTCTGTCTCCATCTCTGCCTCCCAAAGTCTGTGAAGATTCACTTAACATCCTTTCAAGGCTGCTAAAGTCAGCGCATTGGCTCCCTCCTCCAGAACCACCCCATCAAAAGGAGTTGCCAGTATCTGAAATTAGCTCTTAGGAACCACTCAGTAATTTTATGGACACCTCTCTAATCAATACTTTCACTGACGTTATTGTTAGAACATGCAGTGGTTATGCCATTACATGTTCTAAGAGTCCTGAAAAACCAAAGTCAAATGGAATCAATAAAAACTTTTGTGAAAAGAAACTGAATTCAAATCCCACATTTTTAGATTTCACATCTGCAGTCTTGAGCTAGGCAGGATCGGTGTTATTTATTTTGGTATTTTTGTAATACTTGAAACATTTTTCTTCAACTTTTATGATATGCTTTAGAAAACAACACATCATAAAACAAAATAATTTAAGGTTATCATATCTACCTCTTGATTAGTATTTTAAGTACACCCACTAAAAGTTGCTGGTACTTTTAGGAAGGCACAGGGCTCTTTGCCAAAGATATAATACATATAATTTTATAATGGAAGGATAGGTATTTAAAATGGACAGACCTGTACCTCTTATATTACCTTACAAATGGACGTGAGGCAACATTAGCTTTTAATATTGCAGGTGATTTGCATTTATTATAGCTCCACTTTGATTTCAGAAAATACAGTGGCGGCTGAGCTATAAAGAGAATGATGACCTGTAAGTTTGTAAGCGAGAAGCCATTGATCAAACTGACCTATAATGTTTAGTTTTAATTTCAGAATACAATAAGTTCTTTATCTGCTTTGGACTTAAAGAACTTAGAAAAAGCAAAATAAAAAATATTTCTACACAACAAATAAAATGTCATTATAACTGTTACTCCTTTAGTTTCTATACATGCCATCCAAATACTGAAAATACTCCAAACGTTTAAAAAGTTCAGATATTAAATCCAACCTACTTTTCAAATGATCTCAAAGAAAAATGCAATTAAAAACTTAAAGTTACTTTTATGTACACTGTGAACGTTACACATCTGCATCACTAGAGGCGTGACAGTATGCAAATGTTCTACAAAACTGTGTTCAGAGGAATGCAGCCCCAAACCAACTCTGCCACATATTCTGCAGTTAGACACAGTTAATGGTGGTGAACAGTCACTGCTCATTGATTTGAGAAATGCAGCGTTTTAATATTGTTTAACACGACTGATTCTTGTGCATCTGTAAGGCAGGAAACCTGAGGAAGATAAACAAAAGACAGATGGAAGTTTGACTGTCCTCAACTTGCTGGTAATGCATGCACTGGGCAGTAGCATGGAAAAACAAGACAGGCGGCATGCAAGTAGCCAAACATGCAGACTACTAGATTTCTAGTTTCAGCCCAGGGTCTTCTTGCTGTGTGGTACTGTTCCATTATTGTGGCAAAAAAAGAGAAAAGCAGTTTTTGGAATCAGTAAACATGTAAATAGAAAATGCATAAATATTATGGCAGTTAATATAATTATGAACCAAGAAGCATAGTTAGCTCAAGTACTCTTACTGATTGTGCCGATTCAAATTGATCTGTCACAGTTTATCATCGTGAACTGGAGCACACCTGTAGGTTTTCATGCTCCCTTTTCTGTTCCATATGCATGGTTCTCTGAACAACATTCAATCGTCCATACGCAACAAATCTGATTTAAGACAGCAATTTCATTAGACACACATTTTCCACAGGACAACGCAGAGCTCAGACCTTCATGCTTCATCATCAGCTTCAGTGCTTCTAATTATTGCACTTCTCCTTAACAAACACTGCTCAGTGTGTGAAAAAGGGGTTATTTTTAAGAAAGAAAATGCTGAGCATACTAAGAATAGACAGATAGGCAACCAAATAGGATGCCCTAACAAAAGGGGCGAGGCAAGCATAGAGAGGCTTTAAGACTATGACAAAGACGAGCGCCGGGAGACATGACAGGGGTAAAGATGAATATGCCTCCGGCAGTTGAGTCCTGATTACTTTCTTACTGTTATGGCCTCACGTGTTCCAAGGCAATTTGGCTATATGGCTGAGCATAAAACAGCACAGTGAGCATATCACTGGTGTGGTTAATGCTTACAACCTGCTTCCACCACAGCATATCAGAAGAGCTGTGTCCAAATTATATGAAAGTGATGATTTTACAGAGGCAGGTACAATGTTTTTTTTGGTTTTTTTTACAAAGAAAAAGACAAATCAAATTTACAGTAGTTTTCAGCACATGTTGAACATGCTCGCAGGGCATGAAGACAAAATTCCTCTGGGAATTCATTAAATAACAGTAACAGAGCAGCAACAAAATAAGAGGGTACTTATACCTGTAGTTAATTTAAACAAATTCTGAATGATTTTGAGACAAGAGACACATTAACAAACAAAATAAAAACTCTTTTTCTTCTCAAAGTTTATAAAACAGGTCTTTTTTTTCCTGGAAAGGCTAAAGTCAATATTTAGTACATGCCTCAATGTTAGTACCTTCTCAAACCTATTTTCTATATTGCTCTGCCCCATTGTCTTTTGTTCCCCAAAACAAAACAGGCCCCAAAAAGCAATAAAAATAAGAGAAAAGCAGTTTGTTTCATAAAGAAGCATTTCCCTGAAACAGCTGGACACTGTAGGTTTTAACAGATTTTACTCAGACCGGTGTAAGGTGTTGCTGGGAACTATTTTTAAATGCGGATTAGTATATTTGGTGATCCAGTGGGCAAAAGGATTCTACATGAGGAATTCAAAATTATCCAAAATAAAAAGCACTGAAACTGTATTCAGATATATCAATATAGCAAATGTTATACTTTTATAATACATTTATAAAAGTATACGTCCAAACTAAGTGACATTATCTTCGTTAAAACTTGGAAATGTTGAGCTGGTAAATGGATGAACCATGAGAATGCTTGATTTAGTGGTGAATGTAATGTCATTAGTGATAGTGCACCATGAGAACATGAACCGTCTACTTATTTCTTATATAATCTGAGTGTGACGTGACAGGGTCACATAAGGGACAGAGGTAGAAGTGTTATGATCATTAAGATTACATAAACTATTATTAACCAAGCATGGCTTTTAAGGCTCCATCTCACTCTTTCTTGAGGACAGCTCCCCTTAGCTCCCCAGGGTTTTGCATCATTTTCTGAAATTGTGTTTATTCCTTTTCTCTTTATCGCGCTCCTGTTTTGCTAACTTTCACTTTCCTTTCTCTCGCCGACTCACACACACATGCATACACACGCCATTCAGTTTTAGAGAGCAATGTAGGCAGAAATGCCCATGCTTTGGATCATGCTGAGGAAGCAGGAATTAATTCCAATCAGGCTTGAACAGGAAAGAGCCATTCCATTTTGCACCACTCCTGGAGTCACTCAAACAAGAAGCACCCCCGCCTCCACTGCATATGCATGAACACACAAACACACACGCGCATATACCCGTATCGCACAAACCCTTTGGAGCAAACGCGGTGATATTGCTTGGCAGCTAAACAGAATTTTGTCTATTAAACATCAACTCTCTTTGACATTAATACCACACTAATGAAGCCCTTGACACCCTCATTCACCTGTCTTTTTCATTTTGCAAATAGTTTTAAGCAGCCATGGATTGCTGCTAATATACTTGGTCACAATAAAAACACGTTAGGATTTAAAGTATTGCAGTGTCATTTTTACTGACAGTGTACTCTCTCCATTAAGTGCACTCCTGGAGCACCGTTCCTATGTTGCTCTTTCCCTCTTGTTCTTCCTTTTATCATTTGCTTCAAAACAGTGTTAGAACACAGCTTATCTGGGAGTAATGCAATTTGTTTGCCTCTACTTTCTTTATATGCCTGCACTGTTTCTTTCATTTTCTACTTCCTACTATCGAGAGTAAATTCACTCACTCCAAATCCATTTTCATTTAACATAGCTATCTTACATGTCTGCTTTTTCATATATCCATCTCTCTTGTGGAGGAGAATTTTAACATATTGCTCTTCCTGGCACTTTACACCTTCCCTTGAGCCCATAAAAGAGCTCACACACCCTACTTATGTATCATGAAAATAGCTGCAGTAAAACTTGCAGTTCCATACATTACAGGCACCCTTGGGCTTTGCTATGTACAGAGCCACAAACAGCTATCCAGATGGTTCCCGTCTGACTGCACTAGACATTTTCCAGCTTACCTATGGGTGACAACTCTGCCACGCTGCCAATATAGGGTCCTTCCAAGAACTTGGGTTCACTGTCATTGATGTCCTGGACCTTGATGAGAAACTCTGACTCTGGCTCAAGGGGATCATTCGAGAGCCGGTCCCGGGCCTGAGCCCTAAGAGTGTAAAAAGCCTTTTCCTCGCGGTCTAGTCTCTCTGTGGCATGTATGTCTCCTGTAAGCTCATCAATGATGAAGATGGATCCAGCTCCTTCTCCAGAGATGGTGTATTTGATGTTGCCCTCCCCTTCGTCAGAGTCTGTATGGATCTGTAAAAAAATATAGAGCAGTTTTGAGAATGACGACTTCAAAAAAACACACACACATTCCATCTTTTACTAGTTTGCAATGTGGTACGTACGCTAATATTCCTAAAAGATGTTTTGTTAGTGTCATGATCAAAACATATTTGTCAAGTTGCATACTGATGATGCCAATTATTCCCTGAATGAATGTTTATTTTGTTTTCTCCATAACAACTAGTTATATTACCAAAAGTACAGCTTTCTATTAAGGTTTGGGTACTAATAATCATTGTTAGTACCCAAACCCAAATACATTGGGTACCATTCAATGTTAGCTGAATGCTGATAAAAGTCATAATTTGTTTAAAACACAAAAACCTATTTGCTTTTTAATATGTAAATATAACTAACTCCTTTCAACTCTCTGAGTTGAAAAGAAATCCACTTTAATGTAATGAACTTGCTACTGCTGTTGTTTCCTTTTATTAGCTATTGCTTTATGAGTGTTGTATTAATTTATTCAGATTGCAATCAAGTACTGTTTTGTTGGAGTGCATTTGAACGCAAGCTAATTCAAACCTTTCTACTTTAACTGAACATTTTGATACAGAAAACAAAACTATCTGTGGACCTCGGGCAAAATCTGCTCACCCTGTCCTGGTAGTCTTAGAGATCAGGAACTGCAAAACTGTCCTTGAACCACGACGGGGATTACAGTCCCGTTTGACCACTTGTTTTCACGTGGCTGACACTCCACATTCGATGACACCTCAAAGTATTAGAAACTGTTGAAAGTTTAGAAAAAATATCTGAAGTGATCCTTTGAGTTGAGATTATTCTGTCACATATTTGCCAGGTATCATATTTTTAACTGCTGAGAAAAAGTTTAAAACTTGGCAACCCCCAAATGATATTTGGTCATTGTTACGTTCCCCTAAAAAGGTCCAGGGGATGAGGGAAAGTAACAAAAAGTGTCCGGGTTGCAAATAGGAGACAGGGAGGCAAAATGGTTAACTTAAAGAGTTTTATTAATAAGTAAACTAAAAGAGATGGTCACGCCGCTATCACCATTTAAAGAAACAAACCGAAACTCAGGCGTCGGTTAGTAAACTGAAAAGTAAGTATAAAAGGATTAGCCACCAAACACACTCCTCTCCACAGAGCGGGAGCAAACAATCACCACACGCAGCTCACTAGCTGCAACCACCAACATGGCTCTCTGGCCCTCGAGCTCACCTGTGTCTGGCCTTAACTACTTCTAATTACTGATGGGAGTCAGCTGTACAAAAAAAAGGTGGCACCTAAGGCAGGAGATATGGCAGGACACACCCACACAAGGGCAACTTCAGGAGGAGGCCCTGCTAAGGCCATAACAGTCATCAACCATGACCATAAGAAATATGTGTATGTTATTCATCCACTGACTTTTCTTCTCTTAGGGTGGTAAATGCAATTCAAGTCCTTCTTACTGCTCCCTGCAGACTAGCCATCATCAGTGTGGTGAAAAAAAGACACAAGAGTTCCTGTGATGATTTACACCTTTTCTGCACATTGTGCCCTTCACAGGATGTGACGCCCAAATTAGGAGATCAAAGTCATTCAAAGACTCTTAAATGTAGAGACATGGAGGTGCTGTGACTGAAAAGTGAACTTAAAAGAGCCCTTATAAATCAGAGCTATAGTTTCCCCTAATGTGATTAGAAGACATTCCAGGGGTAGCAATAGGAGATGCATTGGTCCCCCATCCTAAACTCCCCTTTGGCTCTTTAGTGAGCATTAGACCTGCTTGCTCCTGCTCCCTCTCCCTCTCACTCACCTTCTATCTAAAATTATAATTCAGAGCTGTCTATGCAGTGTAACTGTGGTTCAATCTACTCAACAGACCAGAGGAGAGGGGAAATCGCCCTGGCCTCCCTGGTTAATTTTTTATAAAGGCTTAATTAAATACAGGCTTCTATCACCCTTGCAGGGATTTTCATTAAGTATTTGTCGTAAAACGGAGGAATAATGCAAGCCTGTGCCTTGATATTGCTTCCATCATCCATTTTCTTCTTCTTTTTTATCTGTCTGTTTTTGCCTTTTCTCCCCATTCTGAATCATCCTGAAGACAAATACACGAACAGTAAGTGGAAATATACTGCTGGATACTTTGGTGGTATCAATATTTCAGTTATAATAAAAAAAGAAAAATAAAAGTTTCATTGGTCCAAACTGTGAAAGTTATCCAATAAAAGTGAGCACACGCTTCCACCACTTGATGTGTTTCCTCCAGACTCAACCTCCTCCTGAAATTCTAAATTAGTATCTCAGCAGAGAAATGCATGTGTGAAGTGTTGCCATCTTGTGTTCATTCAGTTTCACAAATGTTGGCACAACAAGTCCTGCAATTAAAAAATAATCTTTTTTTTTTGTTTTGTTTTCCCTCTACCATCGAAAAAAAACCCCAAACAAATCATGAAAGCTTTTTATGATGACCTGTGTAAGAATTCCTGAAACCACAGCAGTGTTTCCTGTTTATAAAATGTGACAAGTAGAAAGAAATTGTAAGAAACAAGTAATATGGCAAAAGCACACACCCCAACTGTTGACATAATGGGGATCTCTTAGCTCGCTTAAGCTTAACCCCTTTCTTGGTTGTCACTTGGGAACTCCCAAGTGAGCTCCCTCCACAGATTGTGTATAGGATTGAGGTCTGGAGACTGGCCAGGCCACTCCATGACTCTAAAACTTCTTCCTTGCACTTCTTCTTTTACCACTCTTTTGTTGCCTTGCAGTATGTTTTGGGTCACTGAGTTCTAGAAGACCAACTTTCATTGTTCTGGGAAGGACATCTCTGAGGTGAGGAGATGCTCCTCTAAGATTTTACGGTACATTGCCCCATCCACTAACCCCTAAGTGTCCGGTAGGCTTAGCTTAAAGTGTTTCCACTTTGGTGGTTGAACGTGGTGATGATGTTCTGTGGGTCATACTTTGCATTTCTCTTCCTCTAAACACACATTGTCACACTGATGGCAAAGAGCTTGATTTTAGTTTCATCTGACCACAACACTTTCTCCCAAGCATTTTCTGAATCACTTAGATGTTCACTGGCAAACATAAGACCGGCCTGTATCGTGCCTTCTTGAGCAGGGAGGACCTTGTGGGCCCTGCAAGATTTCAAGCCATCGTCTATGGTGGTCTTGGTGACTGTGGTCCGAACTCTCTACTGATCGATAACAAGCTCGGTCTGATCCACCACCTTTCTCATGATTGTCCTCACCCCATAAGCAAAGACCTTGCATGGAGCTCCAGACTGAGGGCGACTAATGATCATTTTATATTTCTCCTATTTCCGAATGATCAAACCAACATTTGACACCTTATCACCAAACTGGTTAATGGTCTTGTAACTCATTGCAGCCTTGTGTAGGTCTACAATTTTGTCCCTGATGTCCTTTGACAGCTCTCTGGTCCATGGTATTGAAGAGGTTGGGATGAAAAAAAACCCAAGATTGATTTATTGATTGACTTTAACCTGTGTGCCGCATGGTTGATATTTTGTCTTTCTATATTACAATTAAACTACCATAAATTTTATTTCTTTGTAAGTGAGGGACCTTACAAATTCAGCACAGGATCAAATAATTATTTCCCTCACTGTATCTGGGATTGGTATATACATTAATTCAATTCAATTCAATTTTATTTATATAGCGCCAAATCACAACAACAGTCGCCTCAAGGCGCTTTACATTGTAAGGTAGACCCTACAATAATACATACAGTGAAAAACCCAACAATCATATGACCCCCTGTGAGCAAGCACTTTGGCGACAGTGGGAAGGAAAAAACTCCCTTTTAACAGGAAGAAACCTCCGGCAGAACCAGGCTCAGGGAGGGGCGGCCATCTGCTGCGACCGGTTGGGGTGAATTAGTTTAGAATGTTTCTTACAACAGGAGTTTGAAAAGTGGCTAACAGTAGAGTACATTATTTTACATGTGGACCAGCCCTCAGTCTAGAATTAAATTCCAATTTAATATTATACTCAGGCTTTACATTCTCTCAGTGTTTACTTCAGTTCTCATTCTCTGTCCGGTTAAGTTTAGATGCAAATATTACTTGGTTTGGTTTAGGTTTACTATGTCAAAAAGATTTTTAAAAGCATAATTTTTCTACATTAATTAGGTGCAGATTCTTATTTACATGACCAAGGTTGCTTAAGGGAACCCTGGGTGGTTATAAGATGTTATAAAGCAGTTCTATGGACTTTTTTTTCTTGCACATATAGACACAAACAGACATACACTCATGTGAGCACACACACACATACATGGATCATCATTCTGCAGGAATGATGCAATTTCTCTCCCCTCAGGCTGGCTATACCCATCCTTCTGTCAGTCTATCCTCACTGGAGTGATTCAAGTTGGCAGCTTGAAAAACACACACACACAGACACACACACATGCACTACGCTTAGCTAAGTTGTTCTCTGCAAACTAAAGGTCAGAGTCAGGATGTCACTCACAAAAAATAACTGGGGGTGCAAAAGTGCACAACAAATTTCCAAGAAGAAGATGGGAAAGACACACATCCTGTACACCTGCTCAGCATAACATTATAGATGTTTTTGTAAAATGTTTAAAGGATATTTCTGAGACTTTTTGGTGGAAATATGGATTCTCCACATTTGGACATAGTGTGACATTTTTTTTATTGGCTAGGTCACTGGTTGACATTGACATTATCAAGAAATATCAAGAAAAAGAACATATATTTAAAATTAGTACTAAAGAACCTCTACTCTTTGATGTCATTGCTTCACTGTAGAAAGCTAATTATAAAACTTTGTAGCTTCCTTGTAAATTTTGACTAGTCTTTCTCAGCTTCAGTTCACACGGTTCAAGTAATGGTCAGGTTTCACAGGAAAGAAATTATTGTCATGCTCACTGGAGCATATGGAAATCACACCAGTAGCCTATTCCCTTCGATTAGTTAGCACAAAGCTGATGAAGCTATGAGCTTTATGGACATACTGAGGACATAGCACAACAGAGAAGACTTTTATGCAACAGAAAATGTAGGGTTTTTTTTTCCCTATGGGCAATGCACTTCTTTTCCACATTTCAATTCAATTTAATTCAGTTTTATTTATATAGCGCCAAATCACAACAACTGTTGCATCAGGGCACTTTATATTGTAAGGAAAAGACCCTACAATAATACAGAGAAAGCCACAACAATCAGACATCTCTATGAAG
>VOQK01017234.1:2971-15138 GCA_015052645.1 Benitochromis conjunctus
TAAACTCTGAAGTGTTTCATTCTTCTTTAGAGTCTTGAACCTGAAGGTGACCTAAATGGGCTGCAGTCGTTCACCATTAAAGCTCACAATCATGCTTATGGTATAAATAGTCTTTAGTGGTTGTTTTGATGGTGCAAAGCTGCGCCATAAATTGCCTTGTTGCGAGTCGTGTGACGTTTGATCACGAGCACTTCTTTGCTGTGAATGAACTTCGCTCAGACAAAGTGTAAGTGTGATGGACACTACACGCTGGCCACATGCAACCAAATGGAGGTGATGCAAAGCTCTGTCACAGTCCGCTGCTACTTTTAAGACTCTTTCAAATTTAAATGTTTAGCAACTAACTGATTACACAGGGTACATTTGGGTTGATCAGTTACATCTTTACGATGCTTTCTTTCAAATTTCTAATCACAACGTGGCTCTTTTTCCTCCTTTGATTAAACAGAGTACTACACGAAATACACTAGTTTATTATACTTACAAAAGTTTTTTCAAACAGTACAATTGATTGTTTAAACTCGTCTAGGCGTTGTCACTTTTACGTTAAATGAGCAGCATAAAGCATTATCATATATGGCACAATAACCGCTATCTTCCAACCAGATGATGAGAACATTTTCAATGCGGCTAGTAAATGCCGTAAAACAAGCAAAGCAAGATATCACCCACCATAGCAGCTGCAAAGCAACAACAGATTGACCTAGAAAGCCTCAACAACCCCCTAACCATACCAGAGCAAGCAGTTAGTAACTGTCTAGCAACAGCCAAGCAACCGCAAGCCAACTAAACACAAACACCTTGGCCCCAATCCATCGTAAAGATACATTTGCAGAGAACTGGTTACCAGATTGTTGAGCTTCTCCTCTAATTCACCCTGTTTTTTGCCTTCTCATGATGCTAAAACATTGATTTTAAGACATCAAAACATGAGTCTTATCCCTCAGTCATTATTGGCAACTCACATCCATAGGTGAGGGTAAAGATCGACCAGTAATTCGACAGCTTTACCTTCAGGCTCATCTCTGAAGGCAAGAGACCGATACAGCATTCGGATCAGTGCCAACGTTTCACTGATCTCCCTGTCAATTTCCTGCTCCTTCACTTTCCAGTGTTAATACGACCCCAAGGTTCATGAACCCCTGCCTAACCCAGAGCGAGAAATCCACATTTTCCAATCAGAACTGTGGCCTCAGAGGTGGAGTCGCTAATTCTCATCCGAGGCTGAGAAACAGCATCATTGATATCTTAGTATTGGTACTGAAAGAATACAATATCCATCAGCACACAGAGAGAGAGAAAAGCTAACACAAACATCAAAGACAATCAAATTTTACAAGGCCAGTTGACTGAGAAATGGTTCTGTTAAACTCGAAGAGTCACAGGTAGAAAGCAAAGAGGGAGTTTTCTAGAAAACTCTTAGCAATGATAGAACTGTGTGTGCTCCATATCCCTTGCTGTCTCGGTCTCTTAGCATTATCATTATCAAAGTAAATTGCAGCTCCTGTGCGCCAGATGAAATACAATATTTCCATTTCTGAGTCTGCATTGTCTGCTCCCTCTCTGCGTCTGCAGATACATAAAATAATCACAACACTGTCACAACGCATCGCACTCACAATGGATCATTCCAACATGAGGCCCACGACTCTCACGTTTTACGTTTCTTCTGCCTCGTTGGTGCATTCGAAACACGTGTTTGGTTAATAAGATAATACAAATATTTTTTTATACTTTTGTTTTAGCTGATTTAATTAATAACCTCCCCTTCGTGAACTTTGCTTTTAAACACTTGTGCATGCATATATTAAAACTTTAACACGAGTCCTCAAGAGGCTTAGGGCAGTTTAAACTCCCCATAATGACATGAACAAAATTAATAAAATGTTTGTCATCATTTTTAATTAACCACCACTCACACATCTGTCTAAAATCCATTAACCACTTGAAACCAGACGGCTATGCCCTCTAAAATTAGAACATTTATAAATCGGTTACAAAAATCAAAATCAAAAGGGACTTTTTTTCCCTTTTACAAGTTTAATTTTTGCACTTTAGTTTCACTGCGATGTTTAAACAATAGGTTCAGGGAAGATCTTTTCCTGTTTTTTACATGATTGTACCTTTGTGCGCAAGGTCAGACTCATGAAAATATATTTTGGTTTTGTGTGAAAGAACTTAACTGAGCTAACGAAGCCCTAGCCTCAACACTATTCACCGTTGACTACAAGCCAAGCTTTACTGGAGAACATCAAGCTGGACCTCACTAATGCTTTTGTGGGTAAATGGGAACAAATTCTGACATGATGTGGAAACCATGAAATTCAAAGTGTGGAGGCTGCTAGAGCACCACATTACTGCCAGTTGTTTTGGACGCTATCACATATGCCCATTAAAGTAATCAACATACTTTTGTTGGTCAAGTGTCCTTATACCTTTGCCCACAAAATGTGAAAACAAGTATCGTCAGTCCCATAAATTCCCATTTTAAAATGCTATACTTGGCTACTACTGGGCTCAGGTTGCCTCAACTCCTCTCGGGTTTTAGGGATTTCCATTAAGTGGCCGTACCTGGTATCCGGTACTTGTTTAGTACCTACTCGGCCAAATCTCCAACTGAGCTGAAGTCGAGATGAAAATGCGACGTCAACAGACTGCATGCCACTGATTGGCTAGGGAGTGACATCACTTGATGAGCCATATGTCTTCCACAAGAATCAGACCTGGCCAAATGAGTTTTAATCTCACCAGCCAATTTACCCCCTTTGTCAGAAGTCAGAGTTTTTGTTGTGCTTTTTGCAGCATTTTAGTGTGATTATCTGACAAATAATTTGGTTTGCTATAGGTTAACTGCAGTAAGAGACCAAACGTCAGTGTAATTGTTTTGATGAGTGAAATTCTAGTATTTAATTTATATGCACCTTGCTAATCAAGCTTACTAATCTACCTAAGCTAAGCTCACTCTTCTTGTTTAAATATGGTCACTTGTGGCTCCAAAAAGGCTAACAGCTCCAAAATGCGCAAACAAATTTCAGACATCGTGGTAGCTATCCCCATCTTTTATATGCAGCCAAATAAATACAGGAAAAAATTGCACAAACAGCACATTTGCTTTAATTCTGTCACTTCGAGTGGAGGGTCTAAGATTCAGTGCTTCACAAGCGTGAGCTCACTCAAAACTAATGAGAAGAAGCGCAAGAGACAGAGTGGCAGAAAAAGGCAGGTAGAGTCAGATAGCTGAGAGCTAACATCTTCCATATTTGATGCATCCAGTCAAAGGTAATTAAGCTCTGTTTAGTGTGTGTGTGTGCATGTGTGTAAGTACATCTGCATGTGTGTGTTTCAGTGATTATATGCCTGTGTGACTGTGTGAGAGGAAGAGAGAGAGGGAGAGAGGCAGATTATCTGTGTCAGTGGCCATTTGCTCACAACTGGCGCCACATCGGAGAGAGCCAGAGGCAGAGAGCATCATGGGTAAATGAGCACACACTGCCTGGCGTTTTTCCACACAGCGGGCCAAGAGAGGAAAGAGAGAGAGAGAGAAATTGCATGCCAGATGACCTGTCTCCTCCAGTGTACGCTAGTGTTTCACTAATTCTCCGCAGACACACACGCACACACACACAGTCAGGGCCCGACAAAGCTGTGAATCTAAAGCTGATGGCTAGAAAGAAATGAATGGTAAAAATAAATAAATAAATAAATACAAATACATGTACCCATACACACACATTCAACTTGCACCATACCTGTTACCCTGGAGTTGGCGTACGGAGGTGACAGGCTGTCATGTGACGTCATGTACTGAGACCCATCGGCATAACTCTAAGGAGGGAGACATCTAGTTAGCATTACAAACAGCATCATCTGTAGCATTACAGGCAGAAATATTAGTCCTTCAAGTTGTAGAGGTACCACTGGATGACTGACACTTACATTTTCCACTGTACATGGTGTATACAGCAGTGTATAGTTCAAAATGTTTGGAATTATGTATGAAAACTAAATGTGTAGCTGTAACCAGCAAGTTTAGCAACCTGAGACGGAGCCGCTTGTAGGCAGGTTATGGTCTAAGTTTGACCAGAGCAAGTGTAGAAATTAGCACACTTAGCAGGAACATGGCATGCTCCGTTTCCTTAAATGTTAAAGGCTTGACAAGAAACACAACAGAACTGACAGGAAGCAAAGCTAAAGACGTGTAACATAGGTCTCCTGCCAAATCTGAACACAGGAAGTAGAAGTTGTGCAAATTGGTGATAGTGAGGACAATTGGGCTGAAGACAATTACAGGCTGAATCTGCTGCTGAGGTGCTCTTAATGGAGCTTCATAAACAGTTTCATCCTCTTCTGTAGCTATCTGGATATTGATACTCAGTATATTTACTTCTATGATAAACGATTATTAACTGTGAATGTAATATTCACAGCTTGGTTCTGTTTCTATGCTCTGTCGCTATGCTACAACATTTTAGTTAATCCCTGAGATTAAAGTCATCACTGATGATGAACTCAAACCTTACCCAAATCCTGTGTTTTGTAAAAAGTCACAAAAAAAAAGATTAGAAAAAGAAAATGATTTTTGATGTGTGCAAGTTAGAATTTTTATATTTTCTTAATTTCCTGTTTGCCACGTTTATGGAGAGTAACTTAAAAAAATACTTATTCTGATTGCACGGTGTTGGGTTTAGGATTATGGCTGGGGTCACTAACAATGACTTAGTCCTCAGATGGACAGATCCGATCCTCTTTAGGACACATTTCGTGCCTGCCTTTCTACAATATACTCTCAGTTTCAGTCGAAAGTTTATAAAAACAGAAGAATCATGTCATAGTCTGCGATATATTACTAAGTGAGCATTTGCTTCTTGTAGCCAGTGTGTTGAATGTGACAGAGATGGGCAGGTGCAAAGTCCTAAGCAAGTGACAGATTGTCGGGCCGGACGACCGCTGCCATCAGCTGTGATGAACTGTGGTTCAAAGAGGGGCACACCATGAACTGGAGACTGGGTGTTGAGGGATGTGCGCTAACAAGTCTGAAGCTACAATTCACAGCTTACAGGACCTGGAGGGCCTGGTACCATTGTCTTTGTGCAACACAAGGTACCTTTTGGCACTACTTTACTTTTTACACATTTTCTTGGTGAAGATGAAGGACTCTCCCAAGGTGCTCTCTCATAAAAATAGCCCCAGGAAGTTTCAACCCAGAACCTTCTTAGTGTGTCATTGCTAATATACAATTATCACTTTCGAACACATATGTACCTTTTTGGCTCGTTTAAAGGGCCAAATACCTAAATCTGAAAATGAAAGGCACATATGTGATCAACAGTTCAAACAGTTGGTGCTTAAGATCCAAGGCGCTGTTGTACAACTGTCTGAGAGTTTCAGCACTTTAGGATTTTCATGGCCATCAAAATAGTCAACAATTCTAAGGGGACAGAAAAGTGCCAACAGGGTGTTTCAGGACACCTCCAGTGCATTAGTCATTAAAGGATGAATGTTATGAATGAAGGCAAACACATCAGCTTTAGTAATCATTATTAGCGGTTGTTACCTTGGAAGAACGACTTCCACTCGCCCATGATGCTCCACCCGTCCTCTCCTCCATATCTGTGACACAGGGAGAGAATGATGGCTATTTTTTTAAATGATCAAAGAAAACATACAACACACGAATACTGACAGTACAAAATTCAGTGTCCGAAAGTTATGTGTTAATCAGCTAGCAAGAAGCAGTTAGATCAAAATACTGAAAAAAAAAAAAGAAATAATAAGAAGTAAATAGAAACACTTTAAAGCGCTTCATTGTACCTGATGTTCTAAAACACAGTCGTTCTGCTTATACTTGACACATTAAAGATCTTCAGTCCTCAGTTTTGCATTTTAATCACTCACAATATCAATCAATATCTTACACCACTTTTATATTACAATTGTACTGTGTCTATAATCAACCACAGCAGTGTAAATCATTATATCACCATTCCCCAAGTCATTAAATGTTATTGATTATGATTGCAGAGCCTTTAATGTGTCTCAGGAAAGTTTAATGGTCCTTTAAGCCTTCTACGGACCACTAATATCCATCAAACTGGATTAGGAAGTTATATTTTACAAAGGGCAGAGTGTTGACTGAGGGCTCACAGGTAACCTATGAATGGCACTAGGTTCTGCAGGGTCTTAATGAATTCTTATTCCAAAGGCTGACCACATGGCACACTGCACTCATCCTCTATACCGACTAGTTTTAGTTGTCAAAGTTAACCAGACCTTTACTATAGAGCTTTGATGCTTACAGGGATAACATGCAAGGGCGTAATTTAACAATTTGTTGGTAAAAACAAAGGTTAAGAGACAGCAACATCAACAGAGAGAGGAAGAAAGGAAGGGCTACATGACAGGTAGACTGGTGCATTCAGGTCGCATAAAATGTGCAAATGCTGCTCTTACATACAGCACAGACACACACGCACGCACACACATACAGCCGTCTCATGCATTGTAATGCACAAATCTCTCTTCAATAGGCTCTTCATTGTGTCAGTGTGTGTATAGTGAGCAGCTTACATTCATTGTCGAGTCATTTGGAATGTCAGCTTATCTCTGTGTGAGTGCGTATGTGTGTGAGTGTGTGTGTGTTTTAGCACAACAGAAATAAACTGGTTTGGTTACAGAAAGCCTTTTAAAATTAAGCCAAACGTCCCCACCTTGACAAAGGTACCTTTGGGCTATGACTTTGTATAACAGATTAGAACAGAGCAGAATATAATAGAGAATAAAAGTCACGAGGGTTTGGAGAAATGACAAAGAAAACACTTGATGATAAGCTGGATTTAGTCATTGGCTGCATTTGTAAAGCAGTAACACATATTCAACAATGAGTTGGTTTGAGGGAGTGTGTTTGATGACCAGGTGGATAGTTTAACAAACACCTGAAAAACACTCGACTTTAGAAACACGTGCACGGAAAACATATAAGACACTGTATTTGCACAAATGCAGCTTGTCATCAATCCATTAAAATTTAGGGAACATGTTCTAATTTCATGAATTTGGGGGAACTACATTTGGAGCTTAACGGCTTTAGGAAAACCAGTTTAACAATCAAATATAGAGAACAAATACTAGGTCAGAAGGATTTCAAGCACATGTTGAATTTAAGGTAATTAAGGTAAAAAGATTACATTTAGGGAACTTTCATTCAGATTTAGGATGGATTCAGGGAACACATCTGCATATTTAGACAGTTTATATTTTATCACTCAGACTGACAGATAATACATTTGTTTGACAGACTGTGGGAATTGAGACATGAACCGATGTAATTAGGAGTTGCCTGGAATAAGGGGAACACACACTTGATCAGACAAGTAATGTCCAACCATAAAGAACTCAAAAACAGGTATAAAGATTTGGTCTTAATGCAATACAAATAAGAAACTGAAGGTCCTTGGCTTTGACGTCTCGAGATAAAGTTGTCAAGTTGTAAAAACAAGTAGTGTAAATATTCTGTTATTATAAATATGTCTATCATCGTTATTGAGATTTATATTAAAAGGGAAGCTGGAGAAATATTAACCGATAACTTGTGGAGAAGGGGTAGGATTAAAATAAGCGTGTACTTCTCATTATTAATCATTAACGAGCATGTTTTAGATGTGTGGCTCTGTAGCATAGCAAGAAAGGAAGGGACAGCATATCTTTTGCTTAATGTAAAAGATCTCCAGTACGAGACTGGGAGAAGCCACAAATCCCTGGGAGATGGTGTCAAGAAGCTGACTACTTTGATCTGGTGAATACATAGCGAATCAGTTGGATTCTTTATCTGAAATAAAGCTAAAGTGGCTTATTTTACATGTCCTTATTAAAATCTTAATCAGTGTAATGTAATATGATTCTTTATATGTTTTATTTCTTTGGTAACGCATATTTCTGTCCAGCATATAAGGTGCAGTTTGAAAACAATGAATGAGAAGAAGGAAAAAAACAAATTAAAAGTGAAAAAAGGTTTGAAGACTGCTGGTCCTGATGAGGTAGAAATGGTGAAGATGGGGGAAAAAAAGAGGATGAGGAGTACAGCAATTAAAGAATGCATCCCTCCTCATTGAAAACTACGAAAAGGGGAAGATTGGATGAGAGGGAGGCAAGGAAAAGGAGGAGAGAAAATAGAAGTTGGGTGTGCAGAAGTTGAAAGATGTGGCGAAGGGAGAGAGAAGGAGGCGTCCATGTGTCCTGCACCTGATAAGGCTCCGATTGAGGGCTATAAATTACACAAGAGAGAGGGAGAGAATTTACACACAAGCAGGGAAACACACACTGAAAAGCACAGACACATACAGCCCTAACCCTCTCTTTCTCCCTCTCTCTCT
The DNA here is from genome assembly GCA_015052645.1 of Benitochromis conjunctus. NCBI lineage: Eukaryota > Metazoa > Chordata > Actinopteri > Cichliformes > Cichlidae > Benitochromis > Benitochromis conjunctus. Next base: position 11,341 of record VOQK01017234.1, read on the forward strand.
CTCACAAACACACACACACACACACGCACGCACACACGCAGGTTATCTATCATCAGTTAATGAACTTAGACTGACAGACAGCCCCATGTCTCTCACACTGATCCTATTAAGACCTGCCTGACACAAAACAGACTCCTATTAATACAGTTACCCTATGTGTGTATGTGTGTGTATATGAGTGTATATGAGTGTGTGCGTGATTACTGAGGACAAAAACAGGCCTGTGCCCAAGTACTACCATTGAGCCAGTCTTTGTATCCATGTGAGGTTTTTTTTGTTTTTTTTATATATATTTTTTGGCAGTACAACATATTTACAAAATATAGTTAACCTGGTCACTGCAGAACCATGCAGAGCTAGGGTTTGCTTTTGGTTTTGGTTAGTGATCAGTATTGATAATTTGGAATAGTTTGGAAAGACTGAATAAAAACACCGTAATGCTTCATTTTTAATGCAAAATCTTCCTAATTTGTCTGTAATGCATGTGGCTGAAAGAAAACCCAATCCAATTCAAACCTATATGGCCATCATTGACCTAGTGGATGTGAATATGCTTAATTAAAAGGGCTGATTTTCAACTTTCAATCTCCATTAAATAAAAAACATTCAATTTAAAGACAACTACCTTAAATCCCAGCTTATTTTCTTGGAGCTACAATTTAAGGATATCACCAAAAGCAGTCCCATGCAGACAATCGTAAAGTCACTATCGTAATAAGAGGAAAAAGTTTCACTGTATTAAAAATCATAACTGCAACCAACACATTTGAAAATGTGCAAGTGTTTTCAGACAAGCAGGTATCTTTCACGCAAACTACAGGTGACCGTGACAACCTCCTGCAAACAAAGCAATCTCAAGGTTTTTTTGTTGCAGTACCCTCTTTGCAAATAATTTCACCCAGCAATCTTCATCAAGCATTCAACAACTGATTGCAGAATAGACATTTTTCCCTAGTGACCAGAGGTTGGCAATTGGTTGCAAACAGGTCTCTAGACTTGTGTAAACAAGGCCTTAGATTAGACCCTACATCGGTGCTTCCCAGAGTTTAAGTAACGGACACAACTCAACCACAGATGCTGCATAAATCAGAAGTTAATAGCTAAATTGCTGCAAAGAACTGTTTTTTAAGAAGACCAGTAAGAAGAGCAGAATTCCTTGGACTTAAAAATGAAAAGCATTTGAATGAATAGGTCTGGGTTAACTGTATTAGCCACTTTCAGGGAGAAAAATGTGAAAAAGCTGACCAACTCTACTCTGTGGCAGATAGCTTAAAAGATTTCAGTTTCCTGGCACACACAGAGGAAAAAGTCAAGTCAAAAGCCACAACCATGCACCACGAACAAACGTGTTACATATGCAATGATGTAATAGCATGCTGACAACTAAAGACTCACACGGATACATACACACATACACACACACACGTGTTGATTAAGGTAATAAATGGCCTCTGATTGACACAAATGAGGACAGTGGTCGTGCTGTGAGAAAATCAAGCGTATGGGTGTGCACCTGTGTGAGCTCTGTAGGCTCACTGTTCTCATCTGGTCTCCAACCAAACTCTATAATTAACTATAGGCCTTCCCCGGCCCCCAACATACAAATGTCAAACAGTGTGTGGTGATCAGAAACAGAACTATTGACATATTTGTTAATTTAATAAAACGTGCATACTCAAAGGCTTAAATAATGCTAAAATGACAACTGTTTTATTTTTTGTTATGAATGAAAATCATCACCTGGAGTCGATACAACAACGATCAACGATTCAAGATTCAACAGAACACAATAATGGCAAAAATAGACCAAGGTAATGGAAAATCATTTGTTGCCAGAGAAGATTTAAAGAAAAGAAAAAAGATGTGATGATGTTTTTTGATCATCATATTCACTGGAGATACTCTTAAGACTCTCTTTTAGTCAAACTCGGCTGTGTAATCAAACACTTTTACACTTTCCCAGTTGGGAACATCTCAAACAGAACCTCTCCCAAGGTAATGACTGCAGCCATAATGAGTTGTAAAAGCCTTAAAGGCAATTTTATTTTTGAATTGACTTCAAACATGAGAGCTGCACCACCAAGTGAAAATCAAACCAAATCTCATGGTAACTGATTTTTGTTTGGTAGAGCCTCATGGACATATCCAGTTGGTTCAGAAAAAATGGCCAAAGTGCTAAATTGCTAAAGGCACCCACACACTGTGATATTTTAGCAGTATTCTGATGCACGTGTACTTGATTGTTATATTCATGATTATCCATAGCTTCAGTTCCTTCTGCTTGGTCAGCTATACTTTCCTCTTTGCTAGAAATCCAAACATGTTGTCCACTGGAAATCTTTTGAGGCTACTGAACAGTGTTAAACCTCTCTCACTTTGAGATGTAGGACAAGATTTTCTGATGATTTCCACAGTTTATTCATGCTGGAGTTGTTATGTAAGTTCTTTTAGGTGCAGTTCAGAACATCACCACTAGGTGGGCTTCCAGAAAAACACTACCTGTGCATGTAAAACAGTTTGTGTTTAACTTATAAATTTGTGTAAATGCTGTGACCTTCTTCGGGTTCACCTGACAGGTTCATTCCTTTCAGTGCTCACTCAGCTTCAGTTACATCTTGTTTGAACAACTCTATTTGAATTGACCCTTCCAGCTATTTTTTTTACTGATCCCCACAGGGAAATGTGTTCTCTGCATTTAACCCATCTTCAGTATAAGACAAAGTGAGCAACAACTGTGCAGTGCCTGGGGACCAACTCCAGCTGTAAGCCAAAGCCTTGGTCAAGGGCACAGACACAATAGAATTAACCCACCATGTTTTTTGTTAGTGGGAGTAAATAGAGATCCCAGAGGAATCCCAGGGAAAGCGTGCTAGCACCCCAAGGAAGAGCCTATCAGTGGTACAACTTCTGTTAAACAGTGCTGACCAATATACTTACATTTTAACTGAAAATAGAAATTATTTCAGGGTTGAATCTTTACAACCAGTTATCTTTAAAATCTGCCACGTCAATTTAATAAAGTTTCATGTACTTCAGTACTTCATATTCAACTCACATATGATCTTCTTTAGTAATCCACACTCAACGGTCAATTTTGGAGCTAAATCCAAAATATATTGTTATCCTTATTATATATTTTCTGTTTCAGCTGTTAATATGATATAAAAGACTTCGATAGATTACTATAAACATCATGTATGGTAAGTTTCAACCTAAACTGCAAGCTCTTTTCAAAAGCTGTGAGGATGACATAATAATCACAGGTGCAATGACCTGCAGGATGAAAGAAAAAGAGAAGAGAAATAGAAAATGAAGCAGGAGGAAACGTGAAAACATGAAGGACCACAGATGAAGATTTAATTCAGTCATTTTAGGAACTGAAGCTTCTCGTACTTTCACTGAGCTACATTCAGATTATTATCCAGGGCGATCTCTCTCTCTCTCTCTTTCTCACTCACACACACACACACACACACACACACACACACACACACACACACATACACACACACACACACACACTAAAACGAGACAGTAAGAATTAAGAGTCAGATTACATCTCTGTATCTTCTCCTTTAAAGCTGCTTAAACTGTCTAACACCCACAATCCCACTAAGTGTGTGTGTGTGTGTGTGTGTGTGTGTGTGTGTGTGCGTGTGTGTGTGAGGGGCCCAGTCTGTCGAGTGGGGCCCTCCTCACAAAGATAGATACTACAACCTCCACTTTCTCAGGCAACTCCCAGAACGACCTCTGAGAGTGGCTGACCTCTAGACCATAAATGTCAAGATGTGTCAATGT